>JBDJHY010236062.1:0-10926 GCA_039654485.1 Withania somnifera
ATTACGATAAAGTGAAATATCAATTATTTAGTGACATCTCTTCAAAAGAGACTCTTGACAAGAAAAAGTATGCCTTAAAAACTAGATGACAATAGTGAAGCGCACATAAAATAAGGCGAAACGCTCAACACATTTTGAGCCTTCTTTTTAGGGCTTAAGCACACTTTAAGCGTGCCTTTAATAACATTGGCATCATCTAATTAATATCACGAAGATTTAAGATTAACTCCCAACACACTCTAGAAATTTTGCAATGGGAAAAAAGGTGCTCAACAGTTTCCTGATCTTCTTGACACATTAAGCATCTATTGCATAACCCAAGTAATCATAATTGTGATTTTCTTTATAACTAATAACTTCTTAGATGAAGAATCTAGGAAAAAGGCATAACTACCCCCTAGATTATTCCCATGTTTGATAACCTGTCACCTCCCACTAGCAGAAGGTACCAAGTAATTCTATCCATCAACACTAAAACGGATGGAAAAATCACCTAGTATTTTTTGTCTCCGCTGGGATTTGAACCTGAGACCTTACACCCCATGATTCTTTAACCCACTTCAGTGACCACTAGGCCACACCCTTGGGTGCAACTATGTCTATACTTTCTATTACACGCATTTCTTTATGGGTCCTATTACCCCGAACTTTCTTTTTACATAATTAATTGTACACGCTTATTCACCAAGGGACCCACCCCATTTTCTTTTACTTTTATTACAATTATTATTATTATTATTATTATTATTCTTATTATTATCTATTCAATTAATGTGATGACTACAACAAATTTCTCCCAAATTGCCCCATCTGTTCACTCTCTCCCTCCTCATCCTTCCGAAAAATCCTTTGATCCTTCAACCCTCGCCCTAATTATTTTTTAAAGGATATTGAATCGACGCTAATAGAGTTGAAAGGAGTATGTAGCCTTTAAGTTCATCATTGGAATGTCTTCAATTTCAACTCAAGAGCTATCGTTTGAGGCTTGAGTGAATTTGTAGTGTTAGATTCTTGTGGATTCAAAGTCGGACTAGAAGGCTAAGCATTTTTATCTATCAAATTCAAGACCAAAGGTTAGTTCTTTACTACATTTAGTTAATTTTGTGTTATATAACGGTTTTCTTACATCTGTTATTTGAAAAAATAAGCGATTTTGCTCAATAAAATTGATGATTTCGTGTGTTCATGTTAACACACTATTGAGCACTTTAGCACACACTATGTTCTTAGTTTTGCGCAAAGAAATGATTGTCTAAGTGCAACACCTCGATTTTGCTTATTATACAATTTTTAAGGATTTTGTTGAATTTATTGTTATTCTTTGTTTGTTTGCATTCAGATATGAGTGGGTTCACATTCATAACTTTAAGATTGTTTCATGGTGGAGCCTTAGTGTTAGAAAGTGGGAAACCAAGATACATCGTTGCAGTGTTATCAAAGGGGCACTTAAGCCCTAAAGCGAGACTCAAACGTATTGAGCATTTCGCTCACTTTATGTGTGCTTCACTATCGTCATCAAGTTAGACATATTTTTCTTTCTCAATGAGTCTCTTTTGAAGAGGTGACACTAAACAATTGATATTTCACTTTACCGTAATTATTTTTTTCAATTCCTTTGTTCATATATTTGTTATTCAAGCTTATAACTATTAGTATTAGTCTAAACATAAATATTTGTAGCCTTTTTTCATTAAAGCCCACAATTTTATTTGCACTTTGCGCTTAGCGCCCCATCAAACCTTAGAGTTTTTTTGCACTTTTCACTTTTGATAACACTGCATCGGTGGCTTAATGAGTGAATATGTGAATGTTGACGTGGACACAATATCTCATTTTGAGATGAAGGACTATATTAAAGAACTCGGATACAACACAAGTTGCATAATTAGCTGCAATGTATTATAAAACGTGTGAACCAGCTAACTACATTCATAGCTGCTTCATGAAAGAGACATAATTGATGACTTGTTCTCATTTTCTTCAACCAGCCAATGATATGCCAATGTGGCTTGAATCTACTTATCCTTCTGTTGCACCACCAGTAGTTAAGAGTATGCCCAGCAGGCCAAAAAAAGTTAGAAGAGAAGAGGCAACTGGACTAAGAAGCCTGGTATATTAGTTAAAAGAATTGTCATGGCCTGTAGCACATGCAATGGGAAAGGTCACAACAAAAGAGGATGGCCAAATAGTGATAGAATTGGTGTTGGTTCATCAACAAGTGCTGCAAAACCATCAGTTTCGCAAAGAGGCTCGCCGAAGGTAATATGTCATTTTGTATAAACTCTTTTTAAAATCCAGTCAAATGTCTCAACTGTTTTTTTTTTTTTGGGGGGGGGGGGGGGAGGGTTGGTGTTAAGAGCAAACAAGTAAAGAAGATGAGCCTACGTAAAAAGACGAAGAGGCAGGCCCAAGAAAACAACATCTGTTGCAGCTAATGCATATACTGCTAACCCTTCTAGTGTTGCTGAATTTCCCTCAACTTCAACCCATCGTTCACTTGGAAGTTGGTTTATATGTTCTGCACCTAAGACAACGTCTAATTCATCTGCTAAACTTTTTCTGCTGCTGATACTATTAGAGGAAGGGAAAAAGGAACACATCATTCACTGAAAAGTTGGTTATCATGTTCTAAACCTAATTAGATGCACCTAGTGCATCTGCTGCTACTAGAGGAAGGGAAGGGGTGTGAGAACGCCATATGGGTGAGTTTCAAGCTGAAATTGGCTTCACAACTATTAATGCAAGTGTTTTATGCAACCATAGATGATATTCTCTTGCTTTAATTATGTATATTGAACTAATTATTTTTTTTTTATAGACTGGGTTGCCATGTAGGAGAATAGTGTCAACTGGTTCAACAAGGATAACAAAATTGGTTGATGTAACTGGTGATATTGGTTTCAAACCAACTAGTGCCTGAAGTGGAAAGGACAACAAGCAATCACAACAAGAAGGCTTCAAGAGATTAAAAATCAGTCAATGCCTACTGGTTCGAGCAACCTAAGCCTAAATATAGTTTCTGGACAACTTTGATACACATGGAAATTATAGTGTTGACATAAAGCTACTGTTTTTGTCAATATTGACCAACCATTATTTTGGAAACTAATATTTTGGATGTTCGGGCTTTGTTTTCTATGTTCTGTTTGGTCTTTAATATGAATTTCATACCGAAAGACTCCTCTTGAATTCTGAAATTCTGGAGTTTATTAAGAAGTAAAATTCTTGCTCGTCGCCGCTATTGATTTATGTTCGTTTCCAGGTGATATGTTGTCTGAAGTTAGCTGTTGGATGTGTTAATTTGAAGCTTCATTTTTTTAAGCTACAGCAATGTCAACGTTTTAGTTGTATTCAAGTACGTGATTTACTTCCATTAAAATTTCTTATGCAAGATTAGATGTTGGTAAAGCTGTAAAAAATATGGCAAACAGCAGAAAATAGATTGAGATATTCGGGACTGTTCTCTGTTCTCCGCTAGTTGTATGTGTGGTTATTGGTAGCTATTAAAGTTGTTAAACATATTTGCGACTTTGTTGAGATGCAGGTAGTGGTAACTGTCGGGAAAGGAAATAGTTGTCGGTGGCTCGGTGTTGTGATGGTAGTGGAGGATTAATTGTAAGGGCAGCGTGACTTTATCTCTTTGAAGAAGGATGAACTCTTCTTCCTCCCCCCTCTCCACCCCCCACTCCCCCTAGAAGCTCGGGAAGGCAGTAGCTGTTGGTGGCTCGGTGTTTTACTTTCACTTCTTTTTCTTTTAACGATAATAGCGGAGTGGGGATAAATTAGAACAAAAAATGATTAACAAGGCCCTGGATGTGGTATGTAAATTTTAACATTAAGCGCTAAATCTCTGTGATATGTATAGCTATTTAGCTACCAATTTATACCAACTTGATATTAGCTTCAAAGGGTATATAGCAGACCACCATATATATCAATTAGAAAGCATATTATCTGTCTACCCTCAAGTATCTTTGTTTAAAATGTTGCACTCCTTGTAGACAACATAAAATTTCTTCTGCTACATTTGCTCTTTAGCATAATATTACGGGTTTAGTGCAATGAGGACACAAACCGAACCACCATCCATGAAGGGATTAAAGAGTGCTTTGGTCATTTGCTTACAATAATATAGTGTTTATAGGCTGCTCGGTCTAGTTCGGTTGAACCCGAGATTATTGTCCCATCACTTCATTGACCACTAGGTCATACCAATGAATGTACATTTACTAATATTGTATATCGATTGCTATAAAACTACACTTTTGATAAAGTGAGAAACAAGATAGGAGTTGTCAGGTAAACTGCAAAACAAGTACAAAGATATGGATTTGGATAACATCTAAACTTGTGTCATTGAAAAGAAATTCTTGAGGAGTTAAACTTCAGGTCATGTATCCAATTTTTAAATGTCATCTATAGATTTTATTTGACAAGACATTATCAATTTAGCAGATATGCATACCCTGTAAGCCATTATGAAAAAGAACACTGAAACATCACCACCAACACAAAAAGCCTTTCTGTCCCCGGAAAAAATTGATACAAGAACAGTAGTATATCCAACTTTATCTTCGACTATATATAGGAACAAGCTTATGGTGAATTCTGGTTTTTCAGGGTCACTGGGAATACATATAGGAACAAGCTAGTGGTGTAATAGTTACAGCCCCGGTACTTTTTTCTTTACCATTTCCCTGTGTTGGTCACCCAAAAAAATAGTTGCAGTCCGGCTGCTCGTATTACGAATCACCAAAATTAAAGGACTTGGTCATTTCCTTAACAGATGAAAACCTCCGACTACACCTCCTGTCAAGCAACACAACAGACAGTAGATGAGCACATATATGGGAAACTCCAAATTTGCTCAGCCTAAAATTTCTTACTAACAGAACGAAGGAAGAGGTCTTGTGAGCCTTCGATATAGCACCTAGACCTGGATTAAGATATTTAATCAAAGGTCCTCTCCTACAATATGAAAACGAGGTGTCTGTTTCTTCTCTTATCGAGAACAGATCTTGATTCCATTTTCCTAGTTTGTTTTAGCTACTTGATGACATTTTACATGATCTAAATAATTTATCTATTTTCCCATGATGACCAATACCAACAACAAACTAATTTGATGACCTTTTCAAAGCTCTGGAAATGGCCGAAGAAGTGATTTATGTTTGAAAGCCGCTCTTAAGGCTTAAAGGCTTTGCTGACATAAATTTGAAGCTTTATTTTTCAGTTCTTATGCGCTCAAAGGGTGTTTTCACGTATGGGTCCAGCTCAGCATATAAGGTGCAAATAATTATGGAAAAGAAATTCAGGGGGTAATAGGACACCCCCACCACCGCTAAAGAAAAAGTGTGTAATAGAAAACACGGGGATAGTTTAGCGAAGTAGTTATGCCTTTTCCCAAGAATCTAAGTAGATGCAAGGCATACAAGTATAAAAACCCAAAGGAATACATGAACCCCCAAAATATCCCCCACAAAGAAAAAGGTGGTTGTTGTATAGTGGTATAATGCTTCTGGGATCTAAAACTAAATATGCCCAATGAATCTTAATCGCACTGCTATCTTTGCCTTTTTCAACATAATTAACATTGGTCCATAACCTCCTTAGCTCTAGTTGCATCTTTTCCATACAATTTCCTCGGTAACTCAGTCAAATAGCTTACTTGATCCTCACATATAGTCACCCTAGAAATTATCCAAAATACTTTAAATTGCTTCCTTGTATATATTTACAATAGTCACCTAGAAACTCTCCAAACACTCTAAATTGCTGCATTCACTTGGCTCCCTCTTCACTCACTCAGTCTTTAGAGGCAGCTCATGAGAAAATTTTGTTTGTCTTTTGTTTCTGATCAAAGAATTGCTCTGCTTCACGCATATGACAGTAATCTTCTTACCACAGCATATTCACCCAATTCGTGCGATAACTATGCTCTCTTTGTTAAGATATTTTCAGAAAGTATTTCAACTATTAGATTGTGTCAAATAAACAATCAAATATTGTAGGTAGAAGTGGTGATCTTAGGGATACACTTTTGACCTTTTGTGGCTAGCTTTGTGTAAATATTCTAGGTATAGTCTTATCATTTTAAGCATGAAATAAAATACACTTAAATCAGTAATGCTTCTCGATAACTACCAACTAGATGAGCAGAAAATTTAAAATGACAAATCAGCAAAATCTGATTTATATGACTACAATGTTATTCTTGATCCTACAGCTATAGACCAGTCTTAATCGTTTGCATTCATAGCCATACAAAAATTTCAATTATTTTGTCGATCAAATAAGCTTTGCCAAAATAGCAAAGCTATACCAGTGTTGAGCTTCCACAGTCCGCAGAAGCAACTGAACTTTTACCTGTAAGTAGTGTTACAATATTCTTTCTCAGACAACAACAACAACAAAAAGTACGATACATGAACTGAAGTCTAAATGGTTCATCCTTTTAACTTTCCTCCTTATATGAACTTTATCAAGAGGGAAAATGCAATTCAAGAATCTCTAAATTATATATTTATATATATGTATAAATATGAAACTGGGAATCGCAACAAAAGGACAAGTTTGGAAATCTACTTACTTTAACCTGTCAAAATTAAGACCCATCCGTTTGCCACCATCTTGACCTGTACAAAAAGAAAATTGTACAAGATATCATCAGCACCTCAACCAAAAAAAATAGTCCCTAAGTGTCAATTTGTGTGTCCTATGTTTAAAAAAGAATGCCTCTTTTTATTTTTTCCAAACCCTTTAACCCACGAGATTAAAAAAGGCATTTTGGTACATTTGATTGAAATCGAAAGGGATGGAATATATTCCATCATAAATTGAATACAATACAGTTCATTGATAACTCAAAATAGTTGAAATTCAAGATTCAACAACAGTCAGAAAAAGGGATACAAGCCCAAAAAGCATTCGCTGAGAATCTTCCAATGAGGTTAAGGGCAAGCAAAATATGTGAATGAAAAACTATTACCAGGTAGAGGATTGTAGTAACCAAGGACTTCCAAGTGTTTGCCGTCTCTGGGAGATCTGCTATCCGCAGCCATTACTCTATAGAACGGTTTGTTTTTGCATCCAAACCTAGACAACCTTAATCTTACCACCATTTTTTAACTCCTCTCTAGTCCAGCCGGTGATGGCAAATTTGAGAGACTAGGGTAACTGCTTTTTCACTTTTGCTTCCGGGAAACCATATACTCTACTGCCTGCTGCTGTTTAAGATCGGACTTGTGTGCTCTCCTGACTCCCTCTCGCTTACTTCCATTTTACAATAAAAATAGTATATTTATTCGTGCATGATAATTTTTAAAATTATATCAAAAATATAGTTTAGTTTATTTGGGCTCAATGTTATAGATTGATTTAAAAATATTCAAACTTACCAACTTGTTTTCTAACTTAAATTGTGACCTTTGATCACTGCTAAATATAAGAGATGATTGATTGTCACAATTTTTAAATAAAAATGGTGGTCTTTTAAATTACATAAAAATATAAAACTATTCTATTGATAAAATAATGACATAAACTGCATGATAAAAATATACGTATCATAAATATGTATAATCTATGTAATATTTTTTTCGTATTAATTTTTATACTTATGTAATTGTTCCCTTCTTTGAAATTTTTTTTAATAAATAAATAAACAGTAAGAACTTTTATGCTATTCTTTTAAAATTATGAACTTTTATGCTATTTTTTAAAAATTATATTTTCATCTTTGTGAAAGTGAACCACTTATAAAGATGAGGATATTCCTTTAAATCTCTTTTATGACTCCATTATGGTTATTTTATGGACTTTGCCAATATTGCAATTCAAGTAGCATCACCAAAAACATTAGTCAAACTCTTTCTCTGTGAATCTAATTGTGAAAACATCTCATATTTTAATTTACATTTATCAGGCAATTGTATTTTAAGAATTTATTTTTGAAGAAAAAAATAAAATTTCAGCATAATTTGTCACGATTCAAAATTCGAGTCATGAGGACGTCTACAACTTTCCGATAGACAAGCCTAACCGTGCCCCGAATCTACGGACTATGAGTTATATATACTCGAATATCCAACACAAAGAAAAGCATAAGCAGATATATGTAAAAGCGGAAGCAAAAAAAATACACATACAACCCAAATCCCAAAATCTGGTGTCAGTAGCACATGAAGCTACTATACAGAGTATCCAAAAGACAAAATATATGTATATACAAAGCAGCTCCTATAAAAGTGAAACTACACAGGAACCGTAATAGACAAAAATAAAACAGGCTTCGAATCGAGGAAACCACAGTCAACTCAGACAGCAAAGCTCACCATAATCTCTGTACTAGTTATATCTACTCCACACGATCTCGGCATTTCTAATAACCCCTACCAGTATCTGCATCATGAAAACTGTACAGAGTATAGTATAAGTACCAAACAAGGTATCCAATACGCATCATAGGCTGACCGGGCTAAAACAAAGTACAAGAAATAAAGACGAGGAAGTAAAACAGGCCAAAGATATTGAGAAAGCAGTAGAAACTAACAGATAATGCAGAAAGATAATGGTGTTGGAGTGCAATTCCATCAACAAAGTATAAGTATAGGTTGACAAAAAACCAAAACATGGTAAACACGTACGAGCAGTAACCACTATTCGAAAACCCAAAGTCAAAGTAAAGAAAACGTGCATGTGCTCCAGCCAAGTTAAGACCCAACTAACTATATATATATATATATACATACATACTACGAATAAAGAATCGAAAGATAAAATACAGCTAAGTATGGAACATAAAGTAACCACACAAAAACCTACCTAGTGCCCCATCCCGCCGATAGGCACAAACAACACAACAAAACCCACGATGACTCCCCCCTTAAGCCCCGTGAGCACAAACAATAGGAAGGTAATACACCGGTGTGCAGGAAAGTAAATTTAAATAAAGTCATATCGTACCATGGGCCTCCCTCTCAGTAAGTACCAAATCTCGGGGACATATGCCCCTACCAGTACCAATCTCAAGATTCGCACCTCGGAGGACCGCGCCTTAATCAAGTGCGGGGTCTAAACCCTATCAGTGCCAAACTTTGAGGTTTGTACCCCGCATATGACATACTCAGGGTCTGTGCTCTGGAGGATCGAGCCTCAAACTTAAATGCAGGGTAAGTACCCCACCAGTACCTGTCTTAGAGGTTTGTACTTCATCTATGCCGTACTAGAGGTCTATGCCCCAATTGACCGCGCCTCAAACTCAAGAGCAGGGTAAATACCCCACCAGCACCTGTCTAGGAGACTTGTGCCTCATCTGTGCCATACTCGGGGGTCTGTGCCCTGGAGAACCACCCCTCAAACTCAAATACAGGGTCTAAGACCTACTATCACCAGTTGCACCACCCAAATCAAATAATAAAACAATGTTGGATCGCAACGCAGCAACAACAATACTTATCAAAAACAAAAACAATTGGAGTCTACGATCAACCAAAGGCCACTAGCTAAGAGCTCAACTCTCAACACTCTCCACCTGATAACTCGAATAGTCCCCAATGTCTATTGTCCCATGCAGTGAGGCCAGGATCAGGACATACAATCCCTCACCCTCTACGCCCCTTTACGGGCCCCTAGAATTCGATAAAATAGCCACAAGAAAACTAAAGTGAAGAGATCAACCATACAGCTGGCCACATCAATAAGTACAAAATGATAGCCCAGTCTATGATGAAAATAAATAAACCTAGCCTACCTGGGCGCCGGTAAGAAATCTTCAAAGTGCGCACACCATAGGCCTGAACTATCAAATTATAATTTCAGGGATTAAAAACTAACAAATAATACTTGTATTAGAATTCTTAAACTGGATCAAAAAAAGGGCCCGCAAACATGCCTGTGGGCCCCACAGCCCAAAAAAATAAACCAACGTAAAACACATAGAGCCCAATCCGATGAGCGTGTGGTACGAAATTGAGGTCAAAATGATAAAGGAATGACGGAGAAATCAGGTTAAAAAGTAAGGAAATTAAACTTTTTACAATTATACTTAATGGGATGAAAAGGACGAGAATTACTCAGAAAAAACTTGCATCACGAACTCACACCATCAACCACGTAACTCCCCACCTCCTAGCTCAAAACACTCTAAAAATAACTCACAAGGTTCATCAATGGAGGAACAAACTGGGAAAATGATTTGAGATTTTGAGGGGAAGGCTTATATACTTCCAGATCGCGATACATCGCAATCGCATAAAGGGATGATCGTGATCGCGAAGAATGAAGAGAAAGGTGTATCGCAATCGCATGAATCACAGGCTGTGATCGCGATAATCAAGGGTGATTAAAGCTATGCGATTGTGATAAGCAAGGGCGATCAAAGCTACGCGATCGCGTGAAGGGCATGTTGCTATCACGATGAACAAGAAAGTCAACACTTCGCGATCGCGTATGGCTGGTTCATAATCACGATGAGCAAAACATCCTGCACCAGAAACAGGTTTGATAGCCAGAACTTGCTAAGAAAATAAGGTGTGAAATACCATCTGAAATGCGTTCGGGGTTTAATTCATATAGACGAACTATGCCCGCACACCCGAAACAACATTCCAGACCCAATGGCGAATTTGAGATTGGGATACGAGGCTTTTTTATGGGAATGTTGACCAAGTCAACACCCTAGGCCAAAAAAATTAAAAATCCATCCCATACCTCAAAAACGCGACGGCAACCCCGAGAAGCAAACAATGACCTAACTAGACTAAAGTCAATATTTTAGAGCTGATAGAATCATAGGAATTCCGATCCAATGGGTCCGATCACCAAAGGACCACCCATACTCCAAAATGAGGTTTGGTTGAACTAAATTTTCACAAAACAGCTCAAACTCGAAACATAAACCCCGAGATGCAAGCATAAGGTCCATCC
>JBDJHY010236083.1:0-10925 GCA_039654485.1 Withania somnifera
CTTTGGTCAACGAATACTTACTTTAGGCTCTAAAATAGGAATTTTGAGATATTTCTCAACCGAGTTGCCAGGGATCCAAACTATCGGTCCCAGCAAGTCATAAATGACTTGGGGAAACTGCTGGAACGCTCTACGATGCAAGACGTCATGTATTTATCATAAATGTCCATGAGGGTCATTATAATTTGAGATTTTAAAGTGGAAGGGAGATGTGGCTTACAAGTTAGCTTTGTCACCTGGTTGTCTGCGGTACATCCAGTTTTCATATTTCTATGCTTTAGAGATATATGACCGGTGAGTATCACATGCTCCAGTGGGATGTTTTGATTTTAAGTCCATACTTATCATTTGAGAAGGAACCAGTTGCTATATTTGATAGACAGGTTCAGAGGCTCTGGACCAAAGAGATACCGATAGTGAAGGTGCAATCAAGACACCGACAGATCGAGGATGCTACTTGGGAGACTGAGGCTGATGTGCGTAGCAATTATCCTCAGTTTTTTTGACCATTCAGGTACTTCTTCTTTCTTATGTTCTAGGACCAACATGAATTTTAGTGGTGGATGTTGTAATAACCCTAAAGGTCATTTTTACTTTTCCTTAGTATTTTGACTATTCTGCCCTTCCTGTAGTCCCATTATATAAAACTAAGTGTGTTTTCATAGTTGGTTTGGTTGAGGGATGTGATTTAAGGTCAAATTTTGAGAAACTTGAGTTTTAGGAGCTTTTAAGTTCAAATGAGGAAATATAGGTATCATATAGAGTTTTGGACCTCGTATTAGAAATTTGTTATTTCTATCTGCTCTTACATGTCTAGTTTAGTCAATCTACACACCCGCTTACTATTTTAGACTATCCATGGTGAGTTTGAGCATTTTGATAGGGTAAAGTTGAAGTTTTAAGTGAATTGCTTGACTTGGGTCAACATCTTGTCTTAGAGTGATCGGATCGAAAATCTGATGGTAATGTTAGATTCAGAGATGTAATTTGTCCTAGAATGAGGTCTTTTACATTTTTATTTAGCCTTGGGGGTATTTTTTCATTTGGTTATTTTAGTTAAAAATTGACCCTTAACGAGTATCGAATCAAGAAGATCTCGTATGTATGATTTGATGGTTTTATTGAGCCCAAAATGTCAAAATAGTATATTTACATATATAGCTTGTTGTCACGGGGTTTCGAACGAATCTTGAGGGTCCAATTAGAGTTTTTGTGGTTGTTGTGAATTATTGTTGGTGTTGTTTTTGTTCCATCCACTAAGTCTCCATTATGATCGTGATGGATCTTACGCGATTGTTGAGACTTGACATTTTGTAAATTACAATTGTGTAAGGTATTAAACCTGGGCATCGCAATCACGTGGTGGAGTCCGCGATTGTGATGGAGTCCTTGTTTATCTTGAAACATCTTAAAATAGATTTTTCACAAAGTGTTCTCATTTTCTCATGAAAACCACGACCTTAAAAACTATTTTCTCAAGGTTTAATCAAGGTTTTCAATGATAATCAATTGGATAATTGTCCTAGACCTATTACCATCCATTCTAAGCCACTTTAACATGATTCCACATAGAATTTTCATGGTTTTGAGGCCTAACACAGTAAGTTATGTATTGAACATGAAAATGGCGATACTTGTGATTTCAATATGAAATGCAATGGGTTTTTAATGGAACTTGATTTTTAGCATCCTTGGTATCGGGTGACAATTTTTACGATCAAAATTTAATCTTTACCTCATGGCCCCGATGTCGATTTTTACATAAACCTTGATTATTTAGGTTTGGGTGTTGATTAATGGTTATTTTTGTTATGTATGGGTGTATATTTTTTGTTATGTATGGGTGACTAGATTTCTCTCAATTGGAGGTCATCTGGAAGGGCAAGGTACTTGAGTAGCTATTTTCTTCAAAATTAAGGCAAGTTGAGGTTTAATGGCTTTTTATAAATTTCTAGCAATTGCTTGCTAATTGTCCCACTTTCTTACTAATTGTTTTGTGACTTTGGATTATATAGATACTTGGGGAAAATTGGTATTATCTATCATGTTGATTGTAAAGATAAAAAAGTGGAAAAAATGAACATACTTGATGAATTGTTGAACCATGATCGTACTTGATGAATTTATTGAACCATGACCTTACTTAATGAATTTGTTGAACCATTACCATACTTGACAAAATTTGTTAACTCATGACTTTGCTTGAATTGTATTATAAATTGTTAGTTCAAACATGTTGTTGGATATGACAACTTGAATAATATTTGAGGTCTAATTATATACTTGTTGATGAAAATGTTCACAATAAATGAACGGCAACCTTGATAACGAAAATATTGATGCCTAAGAGGATAAATTGAAATAAAAAAGCTATTCTTGATAGAATTTTCCCAAGAGGGCTTTATGTATTGAATTGAAGTCTCATCTTGTGATACTTTTTATGCTTGAATTATGATGAGTATTCATTGACAAAATTTGATTATGAAGCTTGAAATATACCTCGATGAGATCATCAAACTTGTTGATATTGATTTAGTTGGTCATAGAGTCTTGATTTAGATTTTGACGATGATAGACGAGACTTTGACCTAGTGTCTATAATATCATAATATGATTATATTATGGAAAAGGCATAGCCAAGGCCTTGAGCGGACTCCTATATTATTGAAAAGATGCAGACGAGACCCTGACCGAGTGTTTATTCATATATATTTGGGAGGCATAGCCGAGGCCCTAACTAGATTATGATGATTGATGTTGGATATTATCTAGGACTTGATAAATACTATTTATGATAAGTTGTTTTGGTTTTGAGGCCACTATGACGACTTTGGCTATTGCCAGATTTGGATTTTCGTGATTATTCATCCCTATTACCTAATATTTGAGTTGAATATTTGATCATATTTGTTGAATCTTTATAAACTATTGTTGGATTGCTGCATATAACTATTTGCAGGTTGTAGTAATGTTGGAGGAACAGTTAGGAGATTAGGGGGATTTAGTTTCTTTTTATAGTTAGCCAACTGAGGATGTTGCTGAGTACCGTTGTTCTTTTACTCACTCTTATTTTTTTGCACTGTTGTGCAGCTAAGGAGCCTCGAACTTAGGAATTTTCCCTCTTCTAATTAGTCCAGGCAGACTTCAAGGATCTAGAGGTTTCTTTAATTTTTAGTCTTTAGTGTCTTTTTGTCATTTTATAGTGTCTTTAATTTTTAAAGACTCTGTATGAATATTCAGACTTCTTGTATTTATATTCCATAGTGTCTTGTGAATGGTGACGTCTTTTCTTGAGTAGAGTTTATTATATATGTTATCATATTGACTTTAATATTTAGATGTCTATTTTTATTTGACTTCCACTTTTACTTGTTTTGTTGCTATTCGGCTGAGCCATCGGTATTGGGGAGGTAAGTGCCGTAACGTTCAGTTTTCGGGGTGTGAAAAAGTCCTATGATAATCAAAATCACTCTATTTATCATTAAATATAATAGACCCAATTAATTTATAGTCAAATTTCTCAATTAAGATTGACTACACGTGCAATACTAGATATATCATATGTTTTGAATAAATTACTAACTCATTGTATTAGATCACCAACAAGTCCAAGTCTAAGTCCTATGATATATCAAAACCACTATATTTATCATTAAGTATGATTCATCCAATTAGTTAATACTCGAATTTCACAATTAAGATTGACTATGCATATATTATTCGATGTATTGTCTGTTTTGAACAAATTACTATTTTATTGTATGGGATTACCATAAAGCCAAAATGTAAGTGCTATAATATATCAAAAAAACTCTATTTATCATTAAATATTATTTATTTAATTAATAATAAAATATCTCAATTAAATATGATTGATCAAAGGAACATTTTCAGCAATTGATGAAAACATATCCACAATTGCTGAACATATTACAATAAATTCAGCAATTGTTGAATAACAATTAGCAGTTACTTAAGTCCTAAGTTCAATTTTATTGAAGTTCTATAATATACCTAAATCACTCTATTTATCAATAAATATGATTGATTCAATTAATTAATAGTCAAATTTCTCAAATAAGGTTGATTATGCGTGCAATTAGTCGATATATAATTTGTTTTGTATAAATTACTATCTTATTGTATGGGATCACAACCAAGTCCAAGTTTAAATCCTATATTATATTAATATCACTCCATTTACAAATAAATATGATCGATTCAATTAATTAATAGTCAAAATTTTCAATTAAGGTTGATTACGTGTGCAATTACTCGATATATCATATGTTTTGAATAAGTTACTACTCATTGTATCAGATCACCCCCAAGTCCAAGTCTTATGATATCTCAACACCAATCTATTTATTATTAAACATGATTGATCCAATTAATTAATACTCAAATTTCTCAATTAAGGTTGACTGCTCATGCAATTACTCGATATAACGTCTGTTTTAAATAAATTACTATCTCATTTTATGGGATCACCACCAAGTCCAAGCCTAAGTCCAATAATATTCATAAAAACTCTATTTATTATTAAATATGATTTATCCAATTAATTCATAATAAAATATGATTGGTCTAAGAAATATTTTATGCAATTACTAAAAATTTTCTAGAAAGTATAGTAATTGCTGAAGCAGATTGCCCAGTTACTGAGTATTTTCCTATTCAAATTTAGTAGTTCTTGAAGCCTACTTGCTGAGTATTTTTTCCAGAAAGTTTAGCAATTTTTGAAGCATATTGCCTATTTTTTGAGAATTTCTCAGCAAGTACATCAATTGCCTACTTGTTGAGTATTTCTCTTTGCAAGTTCAACAGTTGCTGAAGTAGACTGCCTTCTTGCTGAGAATAATTCTCATCAAGTAACAGTAGATTCAACAAATTATTGTATGATATAAAATAACATATACAAATAAAAATTTATATAAAATAACCATTTTATTATGCAATATTAAATTTATACCAAATCATAACAATGACTATATACAGAATAACCATATATAAATAAAATAGTCATTCAATAAACCAATTGAACAAACCATAGAGAAAATTAAAATTGTATTAGATTATCCCCATATCAACAACCGTAAAAAATAAAATATGTAACCAATTAACAAGAAAGAATGTCCTCCATCCACCTCAACCACATCCTCTCATAAGAATTATCAATTATATGGATCACAAGAGCGTTGGTGATTAAGTAATAAATATATTCAATTGATTATGAACCGCATGCTGCACCTAATTTATTCTTGGGAAGGCCCCTCAACTTTTCAAAGCTCCACCTGTCATTAAGTAATTTTTCGGGCAAGTGTTTGAATATCTTACCCTCCCTCAAGAACCTAGGGAACATTTCTAGAAGCAACATAAATATCTAACATAAAATTCTCATTAAAGATAACATGTAATGGACCTCGGGGCTATTTTCAAGATTCCAGCAATTTCTCTGTGCTTACGGAGTTTTTGTATCTTCCCTAAGTCGTTCGTGACTTGCTGAGATCAGTAGGTTGGTTTGCTAACAGTTTTACAGTTTAAATAGCTTTAACTATTTCTACTTTGGGACTTACTTAGTTTATATGATCCCCAATAGCCTTTTCATAAATTATGTTGAGTTTAGAATGTCAGTTACATAAATATTTCATATATAAGTTGTCTAAATCAGACTTTGTTTCCATTTCGAGCCTCAATTATTCAAATTGAGGTTGACTGGGAACCAAAGGGTCTTGGTCGGATGGCCTTGGCCACAATCGCATAGGCCAGACCCAGTATGCATTCGTGATCATGATCGCATAGGCCAGACCCAGTGAGGTAGCTAGGGGTCGCAATCCCGTAGCCAGTTTCGTGATTGCGTGGCCTCCAGGAAGACCTATATAAAGCCTTATTCTTCATTCTTGGATGAAAGTTTTCCCAATTTCCTCCATCTTCCAGAGGTAAAACAGTAGGTTTAAGGATTTTTAACATAATTATAGTCCGTGGAATTGCGTTCTTGAGATTCTACAATCATTTCTACTAGGTAAATTCTTTGCTTTCTCTATTGTAATAAAGCTTTCTATATTACATAAAATTTTTAGGATTGTATCTTAATTTTCTACCATTAGTTTGAGCCTTATTTTGTACCATATGATGTATGAGCTATACTCTACATGCTTGTATAAATATTTCATTTATTTGAGCTATTAGGGTTTACAGACTCTTTTTTCGGTTAGATTTGAACCCCCTATTTATATAGCCCCACTATATTTATTCTTCAGGCCTATGACCTACTTATCTAGCTTATGGATTAGTTACTTACCCTAAGGCTATGTTGCCCTACTCGTGTCTCCAATGCCGACTCTAAAACATAATATAGTTGGGGAGGAGTCTAACCTTTGGTTCATATTATTTATACTCTGACTCTTGAACATAGTGAGGTCAGGGAGGGGATTATACTAGTGGTTAGATCTTAGTAGCCATCCCCTGGTTTAGTATGATGGCTTTAGAGCCAATCTAGGTAGGCTGATTATCTTGTGTTCTACATAAGGTGTTGTGTCTGACTAGTATGTGTGTGGTCACTTGGCTATAGACAACCGGATATGGGATTTTCTGGATAGTTAGTATCCATGTGTGATGATATTGTACCCTATCCTGATGCGATCCTGGGAGTGATTTGTATTGGACTGGGTTGTGATAGCTCCATGTTTTCCCCTATATAGGTATATACTCAGCCCTCAATAGGCGCCTTCTAGGAAGTTGTGGCATCTTTGGTGCGATTACTCATGGCTCGAGACCGTAGCTAGTCTAGGAGTGGATTTACCTTGTGACTAGGCAGTTATTCTATGGTTTTTAGTGACCATCCTTAGACTAGTTTTGTCTATTTGGTTGATTTTATATTGCGAGCATGCATTATATTTTTAAAAGGTAACTTGATGTTGACAAAGTAATAACCAAAAATTGATTTCTTATGTATTTATATCTTCCACGACTACACTCATGAGCAGTATGGAGCTATTTTCTCATATCATGTGATCCTATTTTATCATACCATTTGATCCTATTTTATCACTGTCAATGTGATTTCTAGATATTGCCTACATGGTGACAATTGGGTTTTACTGAGATTTGGATTTTGCCTACATGGCTCGACTTGAGGTTTTTGCTGAGATGTGATATATGGGATGAGCCTGAGTTTTGGCATTTTCCCCCAATGACTACGCCATTAGTTGGCTTTTTATGAAGATTTTGTATATGGGATAAGATCCCTCCACGAACCCTTTAACCTCAGGTGGATATGCCTGAGATATTGCTACTAGGTAGGAGTGTTAGCTTGGGAAAGGGGTATACTTGAGTAGGAGGGGTAAGTATTCGGGGAATCTTCCATGGATCTGCTTTTGGTAGAGTCTTAGTACCGAGAAGGGTGCATACGGGCACTATTTAATTTTTATCACCCCTTTGCATTTCATCCTTATGCACTTGGTTGCACTCTTGGAGGCTTATTAGAGAAAGTCCCATTGGGTTACTTATGTGCTGATGTGTTGGTTTCTAGCTAGACTTTGTGGATATCCTTCTGTATTGTTGATTTGTTTCCTTGCCTTAGTTACTATTACATTCAGTAGTTACATTCCCTATGTTTATCTTTATCTTATTGGTCCTTACTTGTGCTGGTCATGTTGGAGCTCTAGGTACATGTCATGTTTGGTCATGATTATTTTGTGGCCCAACTTTTGTGTGCTATACCTTGATAGTGATATCCCTTCATACTTGTTAGCCGGCATAAAACACACTGATAGATGACCCTTTACCACACTTACTAGCTATTACTGTGGTTACCCTTTTGTACATTACATGCTAGTATCTTAATTGTTTTGATCGCTATTTACCTTTCTTATGCTTACTTTTGACCAATCTTCCTAGGATGCCTACTGGGTACCCATATTTTTGGTACTCATGCTATACTTTTTCATCTATTTGTGATATAGGTCCTATTATGAGCTAGCGGAGTGTACTCAAGTGTGCGAGCTAGTTTGGTTCTATTTCAAGAGACTCGGTGAGCAGTCATCGTTCATGGTATCTAGTCCTCCTTATGTCTTCACAACTGTTCTAGTTGGAGTCTAGATAGATATATTGTAGTTTTTTCCCCGTTATGGGTTGTATTTTGTACTTTTATATATATTGATGCTCTACAACCACGTTAGCAGGTTCGGGGGAGTTATTTTCGGTTGTGTATTTTCGTACTCTTCTTCTATTTTCTTCTTTGCATCTCCCTTCTACTTCTTTTGATTCTTTATACTAGACCATCTCTTTATACTCTACAATGAGGTTAGGCTTGTCTACAGGTAGGATCTAGATGCCGTCACAACTTGATTTTTAGGTCATGACGGAGTGGTATCTAATCCCTAAGTTCATGGTGCCTCTGTCTATAGGAGCAAGTGTTTGGGAGAATCCTGTAGATTGGTACATAGACATTCATATCCTATCTTTGCAAGGCTACAAGACACTCTTTAAGAAAGACTCTCTCTTCTTGATTTCTTATGTGCATTGTATGGTTGTTGGGTTTCCTATCACTTTATTCGGCTCTACTCTTTTTATATGATTAGGAAGAGGCCCTTGATGGGAAATAATGATATTCCCGCACACATTCTTACAGTTTTAGAGTCAGAAGCAAGCGCCAAAAAACTATATCAGTAGACACGTAGTTTGGGAGTGACTTGGGCTTTAGCAGAGGTTACTATCATGCCAGTAGTATAGAGTGCCAAAATTTATTTAGAAGTATTAGTGGGTGTCTTAATAGGAGCATCGGTTGAGGATGATTTTCTTGGTTTACAACATGAGTCATTAACCATTTGGGACTATCCAATATCGTTTGACATGATAGCTAGACATATCCTCAAACATATAATGACAGGGCTCTTGGTAATAGAAGGACATACCCTTGGACAGATCTTCGGACAGTTGCTGGCCCTTGAAGAGTCATTTTGTGAGACCTATGGGGTTGGTGGTCAAGAAGTTTGCCAGACAATGAGGGATGGTCGTGATACATCTTAGGATCTAAGGGATAAAAATCCTAGATGTTTATTTATTATGGCGAGTTTGGATATGAGGCCATATATTACCCCCTTCTCGAGGTTCTTTTGTCACAATAGCCTGGGAAGAGTAGCTAGTATTTGGGTTTGACCCATCCAACTTTTCCTTTGAGTTCTTAGAATGAATCTAGTAATACCCAATTTATTAGTGAATGGGATGACAGACGAATATTTTGGAGGTAATAAAAAATCTATTTTTAGTGTAGTACGTCATTTCAGCTCTTTTCTCAATCAACTAACAATGACCCAGCTACTCAGTACAGTCAGCCCCAATAGTTCAGTTAGTCGTTCCGATTGAGATAGGGACTATGGTTGTTGTGCATGTGGTGATTCGGGTCATTAGGATAGAGAATGCTTGCAACGCCTGGCCATACAATCAACAGTTATTGCAGCTTCACCTCAATAATTAGTTAGAGAAGATGGTGGTATTGGTAGTTCATGTATTCCTGTAAAGGGCTTGATTTTTGGTCCAGGGAGTGCCCCTGTTGTGGATACCTTAGTCAGGATGGTCAGCAAAGTCTTTAGCGGCTCTTCATCCTTTGGGTTGTGACCTTGAGCAGGGTGTTTCAGGTGAGATATTTTCAAGCTCTATTTATGACATAATTTTCTTCTATTTCCTACCTAGTTGGCTTACATTGACTTGGATATATCCCTGACTTATTTTTTGCTTACTTTATCTATTCTAGCTTAAATCTCCTTACACTTATTGATGTTGTAACATAAACTTTTATGCCTTTCTTTTATCCCTTTGATGTTGTGTCCCTCTTGTATATAGTTCCCCAATAGTACCTAGGTTGTAATTCTTATTAGTGAGCAAATATTTGTATTTTAGCCTAGGGGGTGCCTATGAGTCCTTGTTATGTTGTGGTTCATGATTCAAGGGCTGAGTTCCTTTATTTAGGCGGTCCTTACTATATCCTAGCTAAGATTTGAGCATCCTTGTCTTGTCCTAACCTGGGTGGTGGATATTTTTCATAGGGTCCATTTGTTTATCGTGTATGAGGAGGGAACTTTTTAGTAATGGATCCTAGTGAGGGTTTTGAGTTGCTAATCTTGTTTAGCCTATAGATGTTGTGAGATAGTGGAGTTGGGCCTTATGTTGATACATGGCCTTAGTGATTTTTTGGGTATAGAAGGGTTACCCTATTCTCCCTTGATACTTGATTGTTATATTATGAATATACTTTTGTCGTGGCCGATGTACCTTGATAGGTTGATATGAGTCCTTGGCCCTTACCGATTGAGATCTGTCTTAAGTTCAAGTTAGGCAGTTAATCCCTCAGAGTGCTTATCAACATTGCATGTTTGATGTTTTTTCATTATTGGGGGTAGATGCTTTATTTTTCTATGGTGATCTTGCCCTACCGCGAGCTATTCGTTTGCTCTAGGTTTTGACCCATGTTATCCGTTATTTCTATTGGTTGGTTCTAGAGGACCAAAGTGGGTAGTTTTTGTTAGAAAATGACTCACTCTTTCTTTTTATTTTCCTTTGATTGTGTATTGATTTCCATAGAGTTATCTTTATTCGTCATCTATGTCAGCCTATAACGGTGTTTCAACTGTTGTCTCTTGGTTCCCTTGGTTGTGTTTTCTAGTGGATAGCCTTTGTGCTTGTATGTATGTAACTAATTTGGTAGGAGAAAGTGCTTCTTTAGTAGTGGATCGATGTTGTAGTATTACTGAAGAATTTGTACCTTAGGTTAAGTACAGTGTTCCAAGTCTTAATGGCCCGTGCAGGCTTGATCATTGTGAGTTGATACTGATGTTGTTTCTGCTGAGATTTATTGTGTTTCGACTAATGATTGATTTATATCTGGTTGTGATCCATTTTTTTAATTGTGTTCTTTCTATGAAAGT
>JBDJHY010236093.1:0-13385 GCA_039654485.1 Withania somnifera
AGAGCTTTGTACAAAAATAAATTATTTATAACTTAAAAAAATATAGTGGTCTAACAAGTACTATTGGGTCTTTTCAAAGATGTGATATCATACCTACAAGAACTTGTTGTTTAACTATTCACTAAACCAGACTAATTCTTGTTACTTACTTAAGTAGTGGATTATAAGGATATCATGGATTTAAAGTAAAACTAAATACAAACTAAAATATATGAACTTCGAATTGTCACCTTGCTTTGGAGAATTCCAGGGTTAAGATGTACTCAACTTTCATGCCTAACTATTGGTTTTATGTTGGTTTAGCTAATTATTTAATTGTTGATCACAAGGTTGATAATATAGTCATGGTATCCCGATCCTCTAACCCTCTACTACACTTAACAACCTAACTACTTCTTTGAGAAGAGATAGGCTAACCAAGTTTGATGCATTAAGTTATCTTCCTGTATTTAATCAAATGGGTCCTCTAGGTATATCCCTATCCTAGTTGCAAATTAGTACTTTAATGAAAAAAGAAAGATCCTACTCCCTAAGTATAAAACATAGGAACAATTGATAATATAATCAACGTAGATCAAATCATAAACTACATTACACAATCAACTTATGTAGACTCAACCCCAAAACGAGGGTTTTATCCACTCATGAGCAATTAAACTTTATAATGAAGTTTAAAAGAAAAAACATAAGAAAGATAAAGTAAGAAAAAGAACCCTAACAATGAGCTCTTACCCTCCTCATCTTTGCTCCAAAATCATATGTAACCCAAGATTCCCCTAAAAATCCCTGAATTAGATGTGAAGTACTCCTTAAATAGGCCATAAAATTCCCAAAGAGAGCCTCATATAAAGTTCAAATATTAGAAAACCAGTCCCAAGAGTTTCTAGAATTTAACCCACGGTTTAGGACGACCCAAAGAACCTGTATTTTTCTCCCAACAATCGAATGATTTAAAATTCTTGATCAAAGATGGGTTGATATTTTAAAATTACCCCTTGTATAATATTCAAAATGTGCACCAAATCATCCCTAAAGGAGTCTTTAACAGTACAAAAGCAACCCAAAAAGTTTACAGTAGTTAGTAACGTTTTTCGACCTTTAAAAGTTCCAGCACATCATGCAACTCATTTAAAAAGATTAGAACCTCTTCGCAGTGCTATAGTGTAGAAAAAAAGTGGGGGACTGTGTTTGGGGCAGCTCCAAACTGGTAAGGTCTTAAAATAAGCTATTTGGCGTTCAGGTAGTATAAACAGCTATGGGCTCAAAAACAGCTTGGTCTCAACTTGATGATGATATTTGATGCCTTAAATCTTCAGTATAAGCTTGTTTATGAGTTCCTTTACCAACATAGATATACCATCTTATTGAAAAAACTTTAAATGCTCAAACACTCACCATATAGCCTCCATAATGCAACAAAGTAGCCACAAGAACCACATTTCATCAGTTATTTCAGCATCCCAACAGTGAGTTTCACTTGTGATTTTTCTTCATGTTTAGTATATGTATTAATCTCGTATCCTTCAACTCTTGTAATATATTAAATATGGTTGCCAACATAACTTCCATACCTCCATTCCAAGCCTTCACAAACTTTTTTGATGTTTTGCTAATTTCCTTAAATATTTATCCTGAAAATAAGTTCCAAAAGTAACCTATAAAATCTCATTACAAACCATTAAGCATTTTAACACAAAAACCTAAAAGAAACACTCTAAAATATGCCTAGTCTAGCTGACTTAGTCTACTGATACTAACTAACTCATTTTACTTTATTATTGCACTTGTTTTGACCTAAATGAATTGTAAGCATTTAATAAAGGCACGCATCACATATTTCCTTAAATATTCAAATTTATTCTCACAAACACCACAAATTATCCTCAATACAAGGCGGTGAGTAAATAAGGTATTAAAGCCTATACTTTCACTTATAATCAATACACCATCTTTTTCGCCCCTTTATTTTATTTAATCCTAGAATATGGAAAGGACCCCCTGGTACATTCTTCCTACTTCTACCTGAGAGCCTTTGTCATTAGTTGCAGTTAGCCCTGTTTTATTGTATTCCTTTTGTTTTCTTACTTTGTGTAGCTATATTCCTTTATTAATGTTATTTACTGCCTTCTATAACTTACATCCCTTTGTTTATCTACTATAATGGTTTTATATTTTATATGTGTCCATTCATCCTATGATGCTTACTGGATACCCATTTCTTTGCAATTCGTACTAATACTACACTTCTATATCTTTGTGGTGCAGATTCTAGTAAGAGTTTTCATAGTTGACACCATTGATCGTGCTTGACCTTTGGTGATATCAGAGATACAGCGTAAGCCCTTGGCGACTAGGTTTCACCTTCTTCTCTTTTTTTTATTATTTTGTCACTATTGTATTTTAGAGATAGTTGTTTATATTTACTTTTGTACTCTTAGTACTCTGTAGTATAGTGGTTCCTATATTTATGACCTGTATTTATGATACCATGTCCTTAGTCATAGTTGTGGCCCATTACTTGTCATTCCAAGGTACGGGTTGGTTCTTCTATAGGTAGGTTAGTATCAAACTTAAAGTGTACACCCTTGATGTAACACGGTACTTGGAACCCGAGTAGCCCTAAGTTAACCCTTGTCCTGGTATGAAACATAAACCTTAACTAAAAATATTGCAGAAAATGATACATGTGCTAGTTTTTATAGCATGAATAAACAATAAAAGTACTTTGTGACTGGTAAATACAATTGAAAACTATATACAACTATTTGACTGACCGTCTATGAAGATTTTACCAATATTGATTAGTAGTTAGGATGAACCCCCAAACTAACTTAACCAACTAACAAAATAAAAAATAAAAACTGAAGAATAAGGACTTACCAACAGCTGCCTGGAATCGGCTCAACTTGCTAACCATGAAACTAAGAGGAATATTTGCATCTATATTATGAAATAATGCCTACATATAGTATATGTCAGTAGTTTGATCGTATTGGTATGTGGGATATGCAATAGCTTTCGACAATATATCTAGATATATACCATATAATGCATGTCAAATATATAAACATGAGAGAATTTAACTATGCATAAATTGAGACTGTCAACATGAATTTGTTAATAATCTTTGAACTGGACCATGCTTGAATATAACTAAAAAATCACAAATGCTTTAAACAAGTCAAACTTAGGACTATGAGATAATAAGTTGCGGTTACATGCATAAAAACTAATACTAGAGAAATGGGATTTTAAAGTAAACTATGAAAAGTCATGTAAAAATCATGTTGAACTAAAGAAAACTGAATAAAGCAACTGAAGTAAACTCATGGACTGGGATAAATTCATAAACTGAGATAAATTATAAATAGAGATGAAATGACTCAAATATAAAGCGGAATGCATAGTATTTGAGTTAAAACATATTGTAGTCATGAACTGTAAACTGAACTATAGACAGTAAACTGTAACTGAAAACTATAACTGCAAACTGAACATAGTTCAATATGGGTGGAAAATGGGTGTGAGATTATCATAACTGACTCCTTCACTTGAGAAACATAAATTCCATCTAATATCCCCATTAAGATGACCTTCTATACCCAACCAAAGGTGTAGAATCATGATATATGTGGATCCACTAAATTGAGCCTAAGCAGCCTAAAACTCTACGATACAAATTCAGTTCTAGGATGTGATTTTGACTCTTTTTTAGGGTGAGTGACTCAATCCAACTAGATACTAGATACTACTATTATGAGTAAAACATTGATGCTCATACTATACTGAATTGAGAATAGCCAGAAAAACATAAACTTTATTTAAGTTTTTAAACTAGTATTGTCATGCTATCGAAATATAAGTATATGATTAATATAATCCTGAAATATTGTTGTATGTTAAATTTATCATGAAAACGGATAATTTACCTAAAATTGTGATTAAAGTATCAAAACATGTTAAGAGATATTATAGATAGCTTGAAAACTGTTAATATCATGCTCATATACTTGTATGCTTTAAAACTGATCAAGTCATGAACTTTATACTTGTAAAATCATGGTAAAACTAAATGCAAACTTCAATGCATGAAAAACTTGAATAACTTTCATAAACTAAAGCATGAACATGTTTAGAATCATGAGAAACCAAAATAGGAATCATTGTGCATTGTTGGGTAGAAACCCTGGGTCATAGAACAAGAGCCTTTAACTAAAAATCTTAATGTTAGGCACGAGGATGAAAGTATATCCTCATTAAATAGCCATGTGCCTGATTGTGTTTGTTGGAGGCTTGAACTTTCTTAAGCCTAAGGAATAACCCTAGTTTTCTAAGTAAAAATCTTGAATCTTCTAGTTTGATCTTGAAAAACAAAACTCTTTTATGGATTTCTTAGAGTGGAGGAACTCGAAAAAACTCCAGCGGAAGGATTTTATTTATATATTGAATATTTGACTTGAAATATTTTGGGTTCTTGATGGAGAAGATGAACCCTAGGTGAGTTTTAAGAGAAGTTTCTAAGATATTGAGATTTTAGATCGATGCTATGAGGGGAAAACTAATTAGTTCTATGATATAATCCTCTAAAAAACCCAAAAAGGACTTAGAAAAAGGCTAAAAGACTTGGAAAAATACCAAAATAACCCTTGTGAACGAACAAGAGAATTGATGAAATGTTTTACCAGAAGTCATACGACCTGCCATACGGGTAGTGGGAATGCCACACGGCACATCGAAGGGTTTATGGGATTGATAGCCTGTCATGGCTTCACTAAAATAAGCATAACTTTTACTCTGAAGTTGAAATAAAGAATGATTTATTGTGTTACAAACTAGATTTTAAAGAGACATAAATTGATAGGTTATGAAATGATATCTTAGGGAGATATAAACATTTGAAGTTGAGCCTTCTAGAATCTTAAATAAAAAACTTACCTGATAGAAGGGCTTTCAACTCATATTTTTTCTAAGGGCTACATATGGCAACTCACATCCAAAGAATTTAGAAACACTTAGAAATGGATATAAACAACTAGGTACAAGATCAAAAATGCAATTTTTAAAGTTTTCTAGAAATTACTCCCCGACAAGTCACCTCATGGCTTGTAAGACAATGGTACAGCTCTTGGAAGTCATCATTGGGGATGGAGAATTGATGTTGGACCTCAATTTACATTTGTACGAATGTTATGATGGGTCATGAGGGCGCTCCATAACTTACGGGACATACTTGTTGAACCTAAGGATGGTTACCTGGAGAGGAGACTCAATGAGCCCCTATCACAACTTATAGGCCCTTTTCACAAGTCGTACAATGGCTCTTTAGATTTTACTTACAAATTTTATGGATTTTTAGGTGCCTCGTGAGTGGTCTTCATGACCCATGAAGGTACTCCACGGCCCATGAGGCCTCTCATAGCCTACACCTTGGAAAAGAAAATTATTTTTTCTCAAAACCCTTCTAGTTTGGACTGAGTTTAAACATGAGCTAAGAATGAGGTATTACAGTTAGTAGATTCCATAATGACCAAATAAATTGGGTTGTTTCATCTTGTTATCAGAGCCTAGGTTTATCAATATTGTTAGGACAGAAGCTAGTCTCTAGTAGAGTCCTATGAATCAGCACGGAGATGTCTATATCCTATGTTTAGGATGTTACAGTGGTAATGTTAAGAAGATAACTCTCTTTTTGGTTCTATTTCATGATCGTATCCTATATGGTTTTCTAGAAATCTTATTTTTATCTTTACTCTTACATAAATGGTTTGAAGAGGTCATCAATAGTCAATGAGGGTGAGCCTTTTATGCTAGAATCTAGGGCTTTAGCTAAGGGATGAAGTAGAGGCGAACCCGAGGCGTGCTAGTGCTATAGCACCGGTTAGGGACATTTCTCTAGTTAGATCTCTTAAGGTTAAGGTAGAGTTAGAGTCAGTTCTAAATCAACAATTGATGGATTTACCACCTTAGTAGTTATGGGCCTAGGGCCAGCCCAAGCACCACCAGCACTATTATTTATGCAAGATCTTACTCCTGATATTGGAGGTGGGTTGCTTTAACTACTGAGTATGATTAGAGCTCAGTCGATAGATTGAGCACAAACATTCTCTTAAGGGGCAGCATTGGGTGCTCAGAGTTAAGAGGCACAACGTGCTGTTGTGGCTCCCCCTATATAGATTCCTCTATTTCCCATCATTGCACAGCCTTTAGCACCATGCCATCTATGATAGAGGCAACGTAGAAAATATTAGGTAGGTTTATGAGATTGGGTCTATTGAGGTTCTTTAGTGCTCCTAGGGAGGGCGTACTTGACTTTATTTCTGGTTGTTAGTCGATATTGCATAACCTTAGGTTGGTGGAGACTCATGGATTTGATCACATGGTTTTTAAACTAGATAGGCTATGCTAAGAAGTGGTGGAGAGTCTATATTGTCTGCAGAATAACACAGTCTCCTCTTATGACTTGGAGTTTATTCTGTGAGACTTTCATGGATAAGCATTTATATCAATATGTTAGAGAGCATATGAAGGAGGAGTATACTCATTTGAGATGGGTCTAGAATGATATCTGAGTGCGAGACCCATTTCCATCATTTGGCCACACATGGGGCGATGCTTATGTTTATAGAACAGTAAAGAGTTCAATGTTTTTCTTGGGGTTTAAGGACCAAGTTCATGTGGCCATAACGATATTGGTATCAAATGGTTGTTCTTTTTAGATTGTGGTAGACCATGCCTAATTTATGGAGGATATACATCACAAGGCCCATAGGGGAAGCAATAAGAGGCCACACCACTAAGGTAATTTTAGTGGTCCCCATATCTAGGGGAAAAGGTTTTTCTCAATTCAACACTAGTTTCAGTGTAGCAGGCCAGTCCAAGCATCTTTAGGACTTCACATAAGGGTCAGTGTTGTTTTAAGGGACATATTTCTAGCCAGATTTTGAGGGGTACATCTTTTAGGGCATTAGGTCGTGGTAGCCATATTGTTTAATTGTTTTATCTTGTTAAGGAAGGCCATTAGGGTCTTACTACTAGTGTGGTGATTGGGCATTATACCATAGATTGTCTTGAGCTTCGGATAGTACATCTGTTAGGTCATTCAGTTTAGCCTTTGAGGTCATTTCCCCCACCAGTTAGAGGTGGGGCTCAGGCTAGCAGGGGTGCTCACTGTGGTAATTAGTGTGTTAGGTCTAGCAATCAAGGTGGTGGTTGGTTTGATAGTGGTTACCGCTAGTTCTATATAATTCTAGGTAGATCGAAGGTAGAGGCCCCATATGCAGTGATTAGAGGTATGATGTCGATTTACATCAAAAACCTCAGTTTTTTTATCCATTTTGCTTATTTTGTGCCTTGTTTCGGTATGGATAGTGAGAAATTATTTGTTACTATCCTGGTAGGTGACTCTTTAGTAGCATATCATGTTACAAGATCTTATTTGGTGGCTATTAGGGTTTTTTAGACCTTGGTGATTTGGCTGTTTTAGATATATTGGATTTTGATGTAATTTTAGGCATGAATGATTATTCTCTCACCGTGTAGTTTTGGATTGTTATGCCAAGACTGTTACATTATCCATTCCTAGTGTGTCCCGAATTTATGTGGTAGGGTTCTATTAGTTGCGCACCATCCATGATCATCTTTTGTCATCAGTCTAGGAGATTAGCCTCGCACGGGTGTTTTGCTTATCTAGCATATATTCATGATGTTAGTGTTGACTAGGGGTAAGCATAATTACCAAAAATTTAAAATCTGAACAGAACTAAATCAATTCAGTTTTTGGTTTTGGTTTTGGTTTTTTGGTTTTTTGGTTTTTCGGGTCAGTTTATATTTTATAAAATTTTGATTTTCAGTTATCAGGTAAATATGTTCGATTTAACCAAGTAGAAAAAATAATATACCTAATATATATAATAATAATAATCTAATACGTTTGTCAAGTGTCATTAAAGTAGTGCTTTCAAGTTTAAACTAAGGGATGCTTAACAGTTTAACATTACATGCACAGATTGTAATATTTCATTTTTTACTCAAAACCCATAAGACAATTGTAATATTTTTGCTTGAGCTCATTGCTTTTTAATTAAAAACAGTAGTAGCCCATTTACACTTCAGAAAATAATCATTTTTACTTTAAAATAGCCCATTTACAAACAGCAAAATTAGCCTATTAAATAGGCCATAATCGAAAAACTAAATTATATAAACTGAAGAGAAGTGAACCAAACTTCGAAAAACCGAACCAAAATATTAAAAATAAACTGAATTACAAATCCCACCCTAGTGTCGATCCTCATTCCCCCAATTTGGTTGCAACTATTAGTCAGTTTGTAGATGTTTCCCGATTGGCCTGCCTGCCTTCCACCTGAGAGAGATATAGATTTTTCCATTGACTTAGATCCGGGCACCCCATTTCCATTTCTCCTTACTGAATGCCTCCTGCTACGTTAAGGAAGCTTAAGGTTCAACTTCATAACTTATTAGATAAGGGTTTCATCAGGTCAAGTGTTTTACCATGGGGTGCTCATTTTTATTTATTAAGAAAAAATATGGTTCAATACCGGCATGTATTGATTACCTAAAGTTTAATAAGGTGATTATTAAGAATAAGTATCCAATTTCGTATATAGATGACTTATTTGATCAGCTTCAAGGTGTGATCATGTTTTTTGAGATATATCTGAGGTCATGTTACCAACAATTAACGACTAAGGAAGAGGACATCCCTAAGATAGCTTTTAGGACTCTTTATGGTCATTATAAGTTTCTAGTGATGTCCTTTTTTTGTTGACTAATGCCCTAACAGTGTTCATCGACTTGATAAATAGGGTGTTCAGACCATACTTGGATTCTTTCGTGATAGTGTTAATTGATGACTAATGTGGCGGCCTGTTACATCACATATTGCACTTAAAACTATGAAAAATGCATGTTCTTGAGTAACTTTTGTATGATTTGATGTGTTTTCTATGTACTTACAGGGTAAATTTTAAGTCTGGAACTTTGGAGCAATTGCAGGAAAAAATGGAATTTTGAAGATACATTGGACGTTTGGCTCACCCAAGTTCTCCCATCCAAGTAAAATCAAATGTTTAAGAAGGCTTCCATCGTACAGAAATGGATGGTTCGTCTGGTCTTGGATGAACCGTCCAAATTGCTGACTAAAGAAGAAATGGAGGATTGGATGAACCGTCCAATCTTGGACAGCTCGTCCAACTTGGTTCCTTCCAAATGAAAATCAACTGTATAAAAGGTGCAGCAGATGGAAGGACAGACGAACCTTCTGAGGACAGTCGATTCGTCAGATGAGTCGCCCAAAGATGAACGACAATTAGTTCTAAGATTTGAATAGTGAACTTTTACCCATGTACTATAAATATGTGTATTAGGTTATTTTATAAAGGAGTTTTTTGATAACACAGTTTTCATAAGGTAGTTCATATTTTTTATGCTTTATTATCTCTTCTACAAAAACCAAAAGGTGAGAGTTTTGCGATCGTTGATTATAATATACGATCAATTTGAAGAATATTTTCTTGGTATGATGTCGATTAATTCTTCTTTTTACTGTTGCATAATCACAATCATGAGTAGCTAAACCCTTAACTATAGGGTTATGGGATCCATGGGTGAAACAAATCTAGGGTTATAATTTTAACATGGTTTTTGCATCTTAACAAGTATATTAACATATAATCTCGACAATTTAACTGATTTTTGGTGGTTGTAAATACTAGAACATGCCTAGGTTTAATTAGTACCATCCATGTGGTTAAACCTAGGAGTTTTGAGATTATGATAAGAAATTCGAGGCATTAACCCTCATCTAATAATTATCACTGTAACTAGGGTAATTATCTTGAGTTATTATGACAGAAATATTGTACTCTTTTATAGCCTGAGAAGGTGTAAAAGAGATTTATCTAGGATCAAAAGTTAAAAAACACGTAGATAAATAGAATTATTCCTATAAATAACTTGGCACTTAGTAAAGATTGCAAGACCATTAACGTTTATAATTCGAAGATTTGTCGAAACCCTGGTGAACATAATCCTAAGTTTTTCCCACTACTTGGAATCCATTACCACGTACTTAGTCGATATATGAATTCGATTGCAAATAGTTACTATTTCAACAAATAATGCCTCTTATTTACTTTTATGTCTTTTAGAAAAAATTGACTACCTGATTAAATATTATCACAAGGCTTAAACTTGAAACCACATTCCCTGTGGGATTGACCCCAACCATTTTGGGTTCTATATTTGAACAAAGACCGTTTATGCTTCGTTTGGACGTATAATTTGAGCTTTATAAAATTTTGGAGCCATTGCAGGGGAATATAATTTTCAATTAAAGTCAAGTGTAATATTTGTCATTTAGTCTAATTTCTAGTTTTTACTTTTATTTGTTGTTTTTGTCTACTACAGGGTGTCATGTAGTGTATGCCAAATACATGAAGCTCGGGTATACCATTACTTCCCTTAGATCCAGTGATCACTAGAACACTATGAAGAATGAATAGCCAGGATGATGCACCACTACTGGACCCTGAACAATTGTATCTAAATAAGCTGCCAAGAGGAAACCATCTAGATGCACCACCTAAACCTCAACTTGAGAGGAAATAAGGTGTACAATGATGATGATGATACGGACCTCGATGGATCTGGTGCAACAGGAGAAATTATTTTACATCCTCTAGCACCGGGAAGCAAGTTCAACAACACCAGCACCATGATCCAGCTTTTAACCATGAATGGGTTATTCAAAGAAGTAGCAGGTGAAGATCTCATCTTACAACCTGTCGGGAATGAGTCAGAATGTTATTTGCTTAAGGCTATTTTCATTATCATTTTGTGGAGAGGCTATAATGTGGTTACATGACTTGCCTTAATACTCGATAGCAAATGGGGAGAACTAAAAGAGGCTTTCCTAGAAAGGTTCTTTCCTCCCTCCAAAATGCTAGTACTTATGGATGAAATTACCAACTTCAGGCAGAAAAATGATAAAGCTCTGCACAAGGTTTGGTTGAGGTTTAATAAGAAGATCTAGCAATGTCCCATCATGGATTAAGAGATCATTATTTGAAGGAGACATTCTACAAAGCTCTGAATGCACCTTCAAATTTGGTTTCAGATGGTATAAACGGAGGATCTTATGTGTCGAGAACTTATGCCCAAGTGTCACAGGATCTTGATAAAGTGAATAAGAATAAGCAGGGTTGGCATACTAGGAAATAGAGGTGTCTGGTGGTGCAAAGATGGATAATATATTGGCAGAGCTATGCCAAAGAGAAAAAGAGCGATACCAGGATATAGCTCACCTAAAAACACAGATAGATTTAACGTCTAATCAATTATTAGGTGAAGGTCAAAAAAGTGAAACTTGTTATTGTATATGGAAAAGGAAAGTATGATGGTAATGAATTAGACTCCAAGAAGGAGGCAAAGTATCTACAGAACCAAGGGGGTTCCAGCAGGGAACCCAAGGTTGGAAACTACAATCGAGATTAATTTAACGATAAGAGAGATTACCATGATAGGGAGCATAATAACTGAAGAAATAAGGATACATAAAATAAGAATAGGAACGGAGTATACATACCTCCAGGTAATTGAGAGAGAGAGGCTAGCACTTCAAAGATGGAAGAGATGTTGGGTAAAGTGTTACAAAGGTAGAATCATATGATCAGAGCTTACAGTTGATAAATATAAAGATCTCTAATATAGATCAAATGGTTGATTCCATTCCATCTCAATAAAGTAGCTAGAGTTCCAAATGGGATAAATTTCTGCTTCGTTAAATTAGTAGAAGGATGGAACATTAACCAGAGACATAGTTAACATTCTGAACTAGGATACAATTTAAGCTATCAAGATAGATTCGTCATGCCGCGATGTTAAATCAAGCGTTATTGGGAAGCAACCCAAATATTTATTAACCTTGTATTTTATTGTTTATATTTAGTTTTATTTTAGGAGATTGGATTAACTTGTGCATAAGTGTGTAATGATACGAAGTTTAAACAGTTAAAATTTAGGGGCGGAAGATTGGGCAAATTGTCCATGCCTAGATGAAATGCCTGACCTCGTTGTCTAAGGCAGAGTGCGCTGATTCATTCAGTGTCTCAGACAAAACATTTGGATGAGTCATCCAAGATTGGATGAGCCATCCAAAGTTCCATCCCAGGTAGGTTAAGTTTAAAATAGGGTTTTGTCATTTCCTATAAAAACCAACCCAACCCATCCTTGTACAAATAAAAAACCACGTTTTCCCTTCTTAAATTTTTAGTCCATTTTAAAACTCCCCAAGTACAAAATGATTGTGTGCTTCCCCTTTCTTCTCCCCTACCCTCCTACTTAACTTCCAACTTCCCTCTATTAACAAAGATCAAAGCCTATAAATATCAATCCTTAAAAGTTTACTCATCATCCCCACTCCCTTAATTGTACAAAAGCTAACCCTAGTTAATACCAAGAAGAAAGCTCCTCAACAATACATGTAAGTATTAAGCTTAGATTGCTACTTATTGATTGAAATTCTTGTCCTTGAAATATTGTTGCAAGGTGAAGTCTGAGTAGCCTAATGCCCTGTCAATTTCAATATTGACAAAATAGATTTATGCAATAATAGAGACTTTGATGTTTTGGTTTTGTTTGGTATAATTACATTTAAATATTAGATATGGGAATTCCATGAAGGTAGTATTTGAACTGGTATGGATATGATTTTTTATCAAAAAAGATGTTACCGTACTGGGTAGGGAGAAGAAGAAGGCATAGACAAATCGTCTTTTATGAGATGATTCACCTAAGCCCACCATCCAACTAAAAATAAACTATTTTAAATTGCATTGACTTACGTAAAATTGGAAGAGATAACAAACGAGTTGTCTGACTTGAGATGCCTCGTCCAAACCTATTATCTGTCTTAAATGTTACCTGATCCAGATATGGATGATGGAATTAACTAACTTTCCAACCTTGGATGATCCGTCCAAACCCTTCGTATGTGTAAATACCAGACCTGATAAGAGACAGACAAAAGGGTAGACGAACCGTATCCCTTTACACGACACGTCCTACCCTTCCATCTATAACTGCTCATTATGTTTACACTACCTAACTTTATTTTGACAATTTTTGCACTAAAATTTGATATCTTACCAGTACAAATGGTACCAAAACTTCGCCAACGTCATGGAGCAGGTCAAAGGAGTAGTATATCCCAAGGACTCCAGCATGAGGATGATAGCACAGAATAACATATTACAAGAATATAGACACGACAAGCCAAGTCTCCTATTGAGCATTCTCTGCCTATACTAGTTACCAGTTCCTCCTATAATAAGAAATCTGGTGACGATTCGAGGGACACATCAGGG
>JBDJHY010236094.1:0-10925 GCA_039654485.1 Withania somnifera
CTAAGGGATGGCTCGTTCAAGATACTGAACTGGGAAGTCTTGGTCCTATTGAAAATACCTGTGAAGATCCAAATTGAAAAGTGAAAAACATTCATAGTTGGAGGAAGTGGGACAATTCTAGTTGCAGTTTCGCTCTCCATCTTTTTACCTGTAGTAGGTGTTGGTATATACCCCAATTTCATTCTTTCATTAGCAGTTAACAAGGTCGAAGTTATTCTATCTATTTTTTTATAGCTAATTTGGATGACTATAAGAAAAAAAAACCTATGTTTGTTTTTAAAAACATTCTTGGATAATGAAAAAAGTCTACCCAATGATACCTACCACACTTAATACACACTGGAGCACTACTCTGCTGAACTAACTTTTTTTATCGATTCTTCGAAGGCCTGCATTGGGGGGAACATGAGGATCAAATAGATTTCTTCAAATTTGTTAATATACCCATGAAGAAGGGGTTGATCATATATAACCCTGTTGTTGTTGTGTCTGAACCCATCTAACTTAGGTTGAATAGCTCTAGAATGACTAGTCTTGGCCCTCTTACTATACTAAATCTCTCTAAACTTAGCCTTATCCTTAACTATCCACTCCAGATGCAGTATCAGTCTAGCAATGTCCATATCAATATTCAACACAAATATTGTCCCAACCTGAGTCAAGTGAGGAGAAAGGCCAGGCATGAACATATCCATTCTGGTATGCATATTAGCAATCATCTTCAGAGCATACCTTAATAACTTAGTGAACTTTATACTATATTCAGTCATATACATGGATCCCTACTCCAAATTTAGAAACTCATGAACCCTCTCTTGCCTCTCTTCTCTAGGAAAGAATTGCCCATAAATGTAGTCTCAAACTCCTCCCAAGATGGTGGAATAGCCCCAACTCCCCTTTTTTTCCTCCATAAATCACACCAATACCTAGAAACATTCTTCAGATGATAAGCTACCAATTCAACCCTATCAACATCAAGAACCCTCATCATATTACAAATCCGACGAACCTCCTCAATAAAGTTCTTTGAATCATACAAGGTCCTAGAACTATGAAACTCTAAAGGAGTCAACCTCAAGAACTCCCTCGCCCTTACAACCCTAGCATCAAGAGAAACTGACTGAACCATGGGAAACTGAATCAGTTATTTAGCCTGTACCATCACTATTTGAGCCATCATATGCATCATGTTACAGAACTTTGCAGCGGTAATGTTTATTTGTTGCTACTGTAGCTAAGGAGCTGGCGGATCCTGGTTCTGCTAGTTTTTATTCTCAGACTAGCAAGCTTATCTCGTTGAGGCATAATTTGAAATGCATAAATCATAAGTCAAAAAGAGAAAATATCTTAGATTCAAACTCCAAAGCATGAAATAAAGCATCAATAAAAGGAAATATTTCCTAAAAGTTCTGTATCCTCTCAATCATAGATGTTCTTCATTCACACCCACAACTGATATTCTACCTAACATTGTTTTTTGTACTTTAACTTAGGACTCTATGACCTTAATGCTCTGATACCAAGATTTTTACCCCCCAAAGCTCACCCCCTAGGTATGACCATCATCCTTAGCCACTAAGTTGTCCTAGTAGCTTTGGAAGAACCACTTGGATCATGTATAGATCTACACCGATCACTTAGCGAGAACAATAACAATAATATTACAAGAGTAATTGGCTTCTCATAATAATAAATAAATAATCTCAACAAAATAATAGATAAACTCAAGTCTCAAAATAATACATCTCAATCTGAAAGCCTCTACTGGCTAAATAATGGACTACTAGCATGAGAGTTTACTAGTTAGTCTCTAATAAATGAAAAAATAAATAATAAAGCTAATGTCAAATCTCTAGATAAAAAAATATATAACTTCGGAGTTTTCCCTCAAATTAAATACGGGCTCGCCAATCTTCTAGTCTTCTAGGAATGCAAGTAATGTCAACTTCAAACATCCGAATGGTTAGTAGTATCTGTATGGGGGTTAACACATACAGAAAGAGTATAATCTGCACATAGAACATGTATTGTGTACGTGATCAGGTATAAAATAGCCCTACATTAGGCTATATATGTTGGGTTATAAGGGCCTATGGCCACCCTTGGTGCTAATACTTCTCCTATATATTATTATTAATTTAGTTTGACTGGGTTTGAAGCCAAAAATTGTTCATTTTCAACTATCACATTTTTGAATTACCACTAATCAGGTAAACTAGTCCATTATGACATATTCATTAGCCTCATTACATCTTAGCTAAGTGATTTAATCATAAACACTAACACTTACCTTTCAACTGTGCCCAAAGTCGAAACTGTTCAAGTTAAACATGTTCATTATTTCTCTTTTAAATATGCTCTATCTATAATAGTCAATTAAGACATGTTTCAAGTTCATACTCAACTTCATGTAAAAATTCAACTAATTATGACTTCAACCCTCATATAAAGTTTTAAGAATAAACCCATTATTCCTCACCTCAAAGTTTCTTTTTTTCTTTTACCTCAATTATGAAAATATTCTAAATCTTGAGGACTTTCATAATTAAATAATCTCCATGAAAACATCATAATTCTAGATCAAAATAATCAAGCAAATCAGTGCTTCAGGGAATCAAAGTTTATAGAATTAATCAAGGACTCTAGCATTTTTCTACATCTTCAAAACCTTATTTGGAAAATGGTTTTTGGGAACAAGGATGAAAGGAGTAATTTTAGAAAGTCCATGTACCTTATTAGAAGAAATTTTATGGAGAAAAATAAAGTACCCAGTTTCTATAATGACTCCTTAAAAAAAACCTAGTTCTTGCCTCTTTGAAGAAGTTTGAAGAAAACCCTAGCTTTGATCTTTATTTGCTAAATGATTTATGAACTAAGTGTTTAGGGTATATATATTAGTATTTTTAGATCCAAAATGTAATGGTTTTAGCCTAAAAAATTCAAAGTAAATGCACAAAATAACACTATATAAATGAACTAAGAAAGTGGTCAGAAAAACTCCACAAATCGTGGAGTAGTACTTCACAGATTGTGGAGTGCCCCTCAGCTAGTCGTGGAGTCACTGGAATTTTCCCCTTCACCATGATGAGGTCCACGAGTTTTGACCTCAACTGTATCATTCGTGGTCTTGGTTTCATAACCCATGGAAAAAAAGTTTGATTTTCCAACTTCCATACAATAATTTGACAGTACGGGTCGTGGTCTTGCATAGTATGGATCATGGTTAGATCTCATGGACCCTTAACAGTGAAATGGGAAGCATTTGGAATCACTCCATGATACTCAGTACAAGTCATGGTCATGCAAAACACGTGTCGTCTTGTTGATTTCACTGTTGGATAGGTTTTAGTAAAAGAGCTATAAACTTTTACTCCAAACTCTAAAAGACACGTGGTTTATTGAGTTTACCTTTATTGGATAGGTTAGGGGTCACCTAACTCATTATATATAGAAATATATGTTTGTTTAAAATTGATCCAAGGACAAAGTAACATCAAACTAAGAAAATTTGAGAGGTTCTTGAACTCAACTTTGCACTATGAATTATTTATGACCTCAAATCACTTACAATACCCATACCACACTTAGTTTAGGATGTTATCACCAATGAACAAGATTCAAGGTTTTACATAACAAGTGGGAATTTATAAGACTTAGGCTGAAGTACGAACAAAGAAGGTTCAAATTTTGGCGAAAATTTAAGGGTGTTACAATAACATCTCAGACATTCGGATAAGAACCCTAATCTGTCTACCCAAATTGAACATCTGGATATGAACCTCGGACTGTCTATCAAGGCATTTCCTATATCTTACAAGACATGATTCAAGTCTCATATTCAAAAATTATAAAGTGAGATATTATCATGTACAAATCATGGGAACATTACAATATCAAATCTCAAATCCATAATATCGGCCTATCTTAGGTAACCACTATCAGGAATGTCTTTGTTATATTTATTTAACCTTATGGGAATCATAATTTTTTATTGTAAGAGTATCAATAATTCATCAAGGATAATTTCAACAAGTATATAATTAAGCCCCAATTCTTCATCAACATACTTTTTACTCTACAGTCATAAGGGAGATATATTACTGACCCTCGATAATATATGCCATTAGTTGGCCTTTTTATGAGATTTTATGTGTCCATGGGCCAGGAACTCCCCTAAGGATCTGACACACTAATATGAGGATTTTGTACATAGGATTAAATCCCTCCATGGACTCTCCAACCTAGGTCTTTATGCCTGGGTATGTTGCATAGCCGGGGGGAAGGGTACACTGGAGTAGGAGGGGTAAGTATACGGGGAAGATTTTGAGGGTCCCTTAACTATGAGATTATGAATTGGGGAGGGTGCATATGGGAACTATTTACTTTTTCAGCATCCCTTTAAATTGCATCCCTATGCACTTGGTTGCACTCCTCGGGCCTAACGGGGGAAGTCATGTTGGGTTACTTATGTGCTAGATAGTCTTTGTGGCTATTCTTTCATGTTGTTGATTAATTTCCATGCCTTAGTTACTTTTATGTTCAGTGATTACATTCCTATGTCCTCTTTCTCTTAATGGTCCTTCCTTGTACTGGTTATGTTAGAATTCTAGGTATGTGTCGCGTTTGGTCATGATTTACTTGTGGCCTAGGTTCTGTGTGTTATCTCTTGATAGTGACTTTGCTTTATACTTGTAAGTTGATATTGCACATACTGATAGATGATCCTTCACTGTATTTATTAGCTATTACTACAATTACTCATCTTCTATTGGATACTATGTGCTATGACCCTATTAGCATTTGATCGCTCTTTACCTTGCTTATGCTTAATTTTTCTCGGTCGGCCTATGATGCCTACTGGATACCCATTATTATTGGTACTTATGCTACACTTATACATTTTTTTATAATGCAAGTCCTAGAATGAGTCAGCAAACAGATGCGATTGTGCGAGCTATTTTGGTGCTGTTTAAGGAGATACATGAGCAGTCAGTGTTCGTGTTGGCCAGTCTTCCGTCTATCCTCACAGTTGTTCTAGTTGGAGTCTGGATAGTTATTGTATAGTTTTCCCCATTGTGAGTTGTATTTTATATCTTTCTGTATATATGCTCTCTACATCTTTTTATAATGCAGGTCTTAGAATGAGTCGCAGAGTGGATGCGATTGTGCGAGCTAGTTTGGTGCTATTTCAGGAAATACCATAGGTTGTCAATGTTCATGATGTCCGGTCTTCCTTCTATCTTCACAGTTGTTCTAGTTAGATTTTGGATAGTTATTGTATAGTTTTTCCCCATTGTAGGTTGTATTTTATACCTTTCTGTATATATACGCTCCATAGCCACAATGCTTGATTTTGGGGAGTTATTCTCGGTTATGTATCTTCTATTTATTCTTTGCATCTCCATTCTCTTTTTCTCTTTTGGTTCTTGGTACTGGCCCACCGTTTTAGTCTTCCGGGGTTAGGCTTGTCTACTTAATTTCAATTCACCACTTAACAATTTCATGTTTATAATTAACAATTTCATGTCATCAAGCTAGCTACCTAGCTCACAATTTCAAGTCACTGCATAACAATTTTAAGTTTATACTTAATAATTTCATGTCACTAGATCATATTTTCAAGACACATTTTGCTAAACTAAGTTATAATCAAATTCAAGTTTACTAAATTTAACTAAACTCAATTGCTATTAAAGTTCAACCTAATATAATTATATTAAAGTTCACAAACTAACAATGTGCATAACTATGAATTAAACAATATTTATCCAAATTTAAATAAAATTCAAGCTCAAAATAATTACTAATAAGACTAAATAGTATTTACTAACTCAAACTTAACCTAACAATCATTCACCAATTAAAAAATCACAATGTAAAGCAACAATAACTATAGCTAAAATAAAGAATATAATAGCTAAAGAAGGTAAAAAGGTTATAAAAATTTTTTTAAAAAAATTCAAGACCCTATTAATCTTACAATGACAAATGGGACAATCGAGGAAAGGTTGAGAAAATGTGGTGGGGGTCGGGCAACATCTTGGGATAGTCTAAGGTGGAAGGGCGTGTGGATATAGGTTTTTTTAGGGGGTGGGGTGGGTTGGCGGAATTTTAGAGAGAAGAGAGAAGTAAGGAGAAAGTAGGAGAGGAAAATGAGGAAAAATAAGAGTGGATCGGGGTATAGGAACTTTAAAAAGAGACGAACAACATGGTTTTGTCTGTCGCTTTTATTTTTTTTTATTATTATTTCATATATGTTTTAAAAAGTGATGGACTGTGTGGTTTCTTTCCATCGCTTTTACAAAAAATAAATATGAATTATATATAAATATTTTGGCAGAAAAATTCACTAAAAAAGTGGAAAAAACCACGTTGTCCGTCGCTTTTGTGAAAATATTATAAACAAATAAAAATTAAATGATAGATTGTATTGTTTAGTCCGTCATTTTTAGGAACAACACAATCCGTCCCTTTTTCCTATGTCATTTTTTGGTATCTTTTGTTTAGTAGTGATAATTTAATCTCTAAACAAGTTGTTATCCCGTCAAAATGCATAAAAATAAACCATAAGCCCCAAGACCCAAACTAACACCCCTACTAACCCAAAATCGATGTTCTGGAGCTGATGAAACCATCAAATCGTGATCGTGCTCATTTTGGATCACAACATATTCCTAATCATAGCTACACGTTTGTCATTCTTTCTGTCTACTATATTAAGTCCAGCAAGATATGAGTAGTCTACACATCTCTTGACTTGCATACCAATAATATTTATCTTCAATATTCATCTTGTAAAAAAATTGTTGGTTTGCTAAACTGACTTCTTCTTTTTTTTTCTACATACACAAATAAAATATTGGAAATTAGTGTTTTACTTGATTTTTCTAGATTTTTTATTCAAAAAAAGGATTAATTAATAACTCGATGGGAATGTGTTCTTTTATATGGCAGAATTAGGCTAAATAAATTCATCTGGAATAGTATTTAAGTTGTTTACACCTAATGTTTTCAACGAATGAATGAATTAGTAACATTTATTTCTCTATGAAGTATTTATAACATTTCGTTCAGCCTAATTTCTAATACAATTTGAGTGCAGGACACCTTTGGACTTCGAGGCAGACCACCCAATCGAGATACTATTCTTCAAATAGATAAAATTTATATCGATACTGTCATAGTAGAAATCATAATCCTTTTAAGAAATTTGCCACAAAGAGCAATGTTTGCAAAATATGCCAGCAGATGTTAATGAAGCTGAAAGGAAATTCTTGGTTGAGTATTTCTGCTCTAATAATTTTAAGGTATTTATGTATACAAATTATTTAACTTTATAATATTTTTTATTTTCTTATTTGACTTCTTGTACTTTTTTCAAATAAATCTCTAAACTCAAAATCAATGCAGAAAATGAGTGAAACAAACAAAAGTAATAAGGCAAAACACAAGTGAATCATATTTGCGGCAGAAAATCCTTTCAAGCAGTGTCATATGAAGCGGCGAGATATTTCACTTTTTAGTGGATTATGATTATTTTTTCTTTAATAACATAGTTTTATTTGTTTTGGTAAAGGGACGCAAACACTGGAAAAGAGACAAACTTTCAAAAACTTTGGGAAATGACTCATATGAAGTCAAATGGACAGTGGGTTAATAATACTTCTGCTGAAGTGAATGATCGTAGAAAAATATTATCTTTATTCCTAAAATGAGTTTTTTAAAATAAAGATTGAAAGTTAAATCTAGTATAACTTTGTTAGGATAAAGTGACAGATATTGTTGAAAAGTGCAAGAAGTTGAAGAGGGTACTGATGTGGATCTTATTATTAATTCTGCATTTGTGCAAATTGTGGGAGAAAAATCAAACTATATTCTTGGTCAAGGATCAGGAATTAAGCCAATAAGTAGGATATATAGAAATGAAATTCAAGAGAAACTTCAAGCACAACAAAATGAAGCAGAAGAATAACGTGGTAAGTGAGGGAGTGTAGAAACCAAACTAATGAAAGTTCAAATGCATCTTGAAGATGAGAAAAAAAGGTCAATAAAAAATGGAATTTTGTTTAGTCCATGACCAAAAAATATTTATAGACAACATAATGGAGCTATTATCTCATCTGCAAAATTACAAGGTATTTATTTACTATTCACAGCTAAACTAGTAAATGCTACATTACTATATTTTTTTGTTCTCATTACACATTTTTTATTCCTTCTCATTCCCATGTCCTTTCTTTTATACAATATACAAATTTATTTATTTGCACCATATTTAACAGAATGGTGGACTTCCTGCTACAATTTTCAATATTGGTGTAAATTCAACTTGTTCATATGAGACAAGTCGTACAATTCTTATAAATAAAAACCAGGTTAGTGAACATAGACTAATTCCTGTTTAGTGAAATCTACACCACACATATTGGATCTATCCATTATACGTCAATCTATTTTTTTTTAATTTAAATAAACAAACACAATAAGATGTATTTTAGGTACAATTTAGTTCAAGCTTATGTTTTTTGTATTTAAGCAGTTGCTCAGGTATTTACATGAAAGGAAAAACCAAGAATTAGAGATGCAAAACGAGTTGGGAGGCTTAACAGATAACTTGAGTAATGAGAAGCAAAATTTAGTAGTTGCTACTTATGATTGTGATAAATTTATTTTTTTATGTGATTGAAAGGATGCAGAGCTTCAGGTGTTTGTTAAATATTTTTAAATTTAATTTATTGATTTGAAAATCATCTCAATTTTGTTTCATTATCTACCGGGTGCCCTAATTGAAAAGAAAAACTTAGAAATGGGGCTTTCAAAGTTGAGTTATAAAGGTTTGACAAAAAATATTATGAAAGAGTTGATTGAACCACAAAATCAGATAGAGTCATAAATATATATTTACTCTTTAACTTGTTGTTTGTCCAAATTATTCAGTAACCTACAAAGCACAAATTTATGTGACTTCACTTGCAGGCTTAAAGAAGATGTAAGAAGACTTGAAAGCTTGTAATGTATTGTGTACCACAAAAGAAACAAAGAGGAGGCTTTTGAGGTAAAACACATCACTTGAGAAAAAAATCATTGTGTTAAAAAATAAGAAATTAAGTGAGGTATGTAGCCTAAATATCTGTGTTTAGCATAAATCATTGAGTCGTAGCTTGTTCAATTCATTACCATAAATGGTTGATGTCCTTCGGTATATTTGCAATAAGTGGTTGGACTATATAATAATATAGTAATTTCTAATTATTCATGTAAACATGGTTTGTTATTATGTATCTGTCTTGTATGTTATACTGGTTTTCTTTAACTGCATTTTAGTGTATATCCTAAATGAAATCATTTGATGTTTGAAGTGAAATAAACACTTGACTGTCGCAGTATTTATCCCACCATATTTTATCCCTTTTCTTTTTGGAATTTCTGTAAAGCTTCCTGGTTTTTTTTTTAAAGTTAAATGTCTATTTCATAACATCAATATCAATTGTCTAGATTCTATGTGTAGTAGTATGTGAAACGATTAATGCACATTTATATATATTAGTTAGGGAAAAGGAAATTGCACGCTTATGCGATGCGCCAATTGTCAAATAATACTATGATGTATTTGTGATTTAAAATTTCTTATCATTCTCATGTTAATAAATTTTATTTCCAAACTGGAGTGTCTTTTTTACAAAAGGTTTTGAGAGCTCGGGGAGTACATAACTCACTTTTGTTGTATAGAAGTTTATTCAAGAGTTTATAATAGAACTATTTTTACATGTTATGATTTTTGTTATCTTAAATTTTTGGGTTGGGTGCTTAGATTTCATTGTATTTTTGAACAATAGAACAACCCAATACACAAGGCATTTGTAATCATGCAGGTCTGGCAAAAGGTTGGCCCTCAGAGGAAACAATCAGAAATTAATATACTTTTCCTTCTAATATTTTTATAAGGAATTAAGCCCCACCTGTAAATATAAGGTAAGATGATAAAGGAAGGTGGTGATGGGTGGCCCATAAGATTTTTTTAGAAAGAATGAAAGAGGCGGCATGTGTTGCAATCATGCAGGGTTGGACAAGAGTTTTGTAGTTTTTAATGTTTTCTAGTTTGAACAATAGATCCATAAATATGGCACCTAAAGGCCAATGTGTACTACGTGATGGAATATGATAAGAGGATGGGTCAGACTCAAACGTTGTTACGGCTAGACCATAATAACAGTATGAGTAGGATTTGGTGAAAGTTGTTCTTTGGAGTATCGGAGTAGATTGTAGATCAGATTTTATGTTTGTAGTGTGTGACTCAGTATTATTATGTTGTAGCGTTATTTTGGTATTCTTTTTTGTTTCCTTATTTGACATGATATATTTATTAAAATTTATATTTGTGTGCTTTATAACTTACTTTATTAGAATATAACTATATTTATCTTGTATTTACAGGATGAGCATGCATAGTTCAATACGGCTGAAGTACAAGTGCTATTGAACGAAGATCTTTTTTAAATTATTAGGAGGATTGAATTATCATAATATTTTTTTACAAGTAAAGTCATGTAGAAGCATTTAATTTTTTGATGTAGTTAATTTCTAGTGCATCAATATGTATTGACATTTGCAAATTTATATAATTTTGTAATTTAAATTTAATTTTGAAATTTTTAAAAATAAATGTGTATTGTGTATGTAGAAATGATTCAAAAATTATTTCCAAGGTATATAGAAAATATTTAGTTTATGACAGTAAAAATTATTGTCGCTAAAAGCCTTAACAAATTTACAAGTATTCTTTTGCCAAAGTTTTGTAAAACTATATGAATGCAAGGCACTAACTTTTCTGGTCGTGTTAAGTTAATTTTTTAGAAAAATATATTTTGGTTGCGTTAAATTAATTTTTGGCAACCATATATTTTGTTGTTGTGAAAACTTTCCCC
>JBDJHY010236105.1:0-10925 GCA_039654485.1 Withania somnifera
AAAATAAATATAGAACTTAGGCTACATTGACTGAATTCCATTGTTCTGTAAGATATACTTTAGCTTCGCCTCTGATCGTATGTGAGATATACTCTAGCTCACTGCTGATCGCATGCAGAATATACTCTTGAGATAATACTTCGTAAATGTCGAATGAATTTCTTAAAAATAATACAGAGCTTACATCAAATCTACTAAATGCAATTGAATTTATAAAATATATTTTAGCTCCACCTCTTGTCATACATCTCAATATACTTATTTATTTTACCTTTTTTCTTTTACTTTTTTTTTTTGTCTTGAAGGAGAGCATTGAAGTAACTGATAAAGTTGTTGTCACGTGATCAAGAGGTCACGGGTTCGAGCCTTGAAAGCAGCCTCTGATAGAAATACAAGGTAAGACAGCACACAATAGACCCTTATGATAGGGTCATGTCTAACCCCGCGCATAGCGGGAGCTTAGTACACCGGGCTGCCCTTTTTTTCTTTTTCTACTTTTTTTCATTCATTAGAGGCATAATATACCGTTGATGGCCATAATGTTTATACGAAACTTCTTCACCGTCTCCATAGTAGAAACTACAAATGAGAAAAAATTCTATGAGTTTGCCTTTTTTTATCTATCCAATATTCATATTGAAGTTCGATTAATTTGAGTTTACATTAAAAAAACTCACTATTAAAGGTGAAAACGCTTCTTATTGAAGGTCAGTGGATTCAGGATTCTTATTTAAGAGAATTTTATTGTGTCTACAATTTGAACTTCGAATCTCAAAGTAATTTAAAGCTTATAAACCACTGTATAAACTTTTAATCTTATGCTTAACCAATTAAAAAAATAAAAATAATATATATATATACACACTAAACGGTAGAAAATTATCTTAAATATAGAGTATAATTTTGGCTAAGGAAATTCGGTGAACACCCTCGACCCCCTCTATATGTCCTTATTAAAGACGACTTCATTACCTAATACTCGAATTTGAAATCTCTAATTAAAAATAATCAATTAAATTACCATCTCATCACAATCTTTAGTGGTATGAATTTACCACTACTGCTTAAATATAAATTATTATATTATAAACCTTTCGGTGAAATCACACGAAAATATAAAAAATTTCTTATAAAACTCAAATTCGAGCCTTTTGATCATAGTCGAAAGAATTCAATAAAAAAAAAAATTGGAAGAAATTTCTATTTGACTTATATAATAACAATAACAATAATAATATTAAAAAAATTATTTACGATATAATCTAGACTCAAAAGACAAATATCCTACTCATACCTTTAAAAAAGACAACTCATTAATTGAACTAACCATTGTTTTGGAAAAAAAAAAACAATTAATTAATTCATAAATGAATTTGTACTTGAAGTTTTCAATATAGACACGTATCTTCTTTGGAATTTAATACACCAAACTCATATAACGTGCATCCAATTCATTAATTAATGTATTATTATACTATATGATTAATTAAAACCAAATCAACCTTTTGCTAATTTCATGATTCATTGCATTATCAACAAGTCAATGTCTCTTTAAGATATATAATAATGGGGACATATGTAAGAATTTTTCTTTTTACTACTTTCGTTGTTTATTTTATGATAAATATTTGTTTTAAATTACTTATTCACCTATTAAATTAAGATGAAATTAATTATATTTTATTATTTGAATGTGTAAATAAATTAGTTGTGAATTTCAAATAAACTATTTGAGGAATAAACTAATAAATTACCTATAATATTTATGATTTCTTAAGTACAACGGGAGAAGTAAATAATTAATATGGACGGAAGGTGCATTTACTTGTGTATTTGTTGTGGTTTAATTTGTTTATAAGGGGTCGTTTGGTACACAAAATAGGATCTTATATTTTTATGGGTTGAAATATTTTGTAAGACTATTTTATCCCATTTTTCATATAGATAATAATCTCACCATTTTAATACAAATTACGGAATTAAATAATTTCAGAATTAATTAATACCTTACACCAAATATGAAATAAATTTAATTTCAAATATCATTCTAATTTTTTTTATTAATTTATTTCTCAATATTCATTAATTTACGGTAACTGTTACTCGATCCACCACTAAATAGTTCATATGTTATGTTAAGTTTTTATGATTACTTCATATTTAATGGTATATAATTCTATAAATAGTCAAATATAACATAATTTTACATTAAAAATAAAAGATACATATGTTAATCAATTGATTTGTTGATAACCCGGGAATCAAAAACTTTATTTACAAAGTAAAATATATTAGAAAGTGTTATATCTTTGATATAAACTTAACACAAAAAATTTACTTACTGACGCTCGAGGGTTATGATAAACACTTTAAAGTAAATCCCCAAGTTAAGGTAGAAATGAAAATAAACATGAAAACTTACTTAACACTCGATAGTTACGATAAACACTTTAAAGTAAATTTTCAAGCTAAGGTAGAAATGAATATAAACATGAACATTTACTTCCTGACACGATAAACACTTTAAAGTAAATTCCCAAGCTAAGGTAGAAATGAAAATAAACATGAAAATAAAAACATAAAAAGAATAATAAGTTAAAATAAACATAGTATTTTTTATTTTTTGTAAATTTGATAATTACAATTATGAACATGTCCCATGCATATAAATATTTTAAATGTAAAATCATTTTCTCAAAAGCTGAGGTAGGTATGGTCAAAAACTACAGTAAACCACACAAGGAAAACGAGAATCTCCTCTAATAATTACAATATTTCAGTTTGAGTTGCCTGGACTTTTTAAAATATTGTCGTATTTGTATCGAATTCTTCAAAGATACATATTTTCGGAGAATCAAATACGGGACATTCTTAAAAAATCCCATCTAACATAGGTTTTCATATCTCAAAAATGATTTTTTTTCCCTTCTTTGTTCACCCATTTTCAATCTGTTTACAATGTCGTTTCATCCCAAAGAATAAAATGTACTCGCACAGAACGAGTCAACTATGCAAGTAAATTAATTTTACTTTCTTAATATTTTTTTTCATATAATTATTCGATAATTGAAATTTATTGATTTGACTCATTCGACTTCGCATTTGTAGGGCTTAAAAAGGTAACCACTTCCTTTCAAGAACTTTTACATTCTCAAGTTCAAATACGAAATCTTTAATTAACGACAGTTCATCATTCCAACACATGCCTTCATGTTTTTTTTTTTACAATCAGTTGATTTACATTTTATGCTACTATTTTTAAAAAATAATGGAATATATCATTTTTTAGGCGCGATATATACGGGAGTCGAGATATATAACTCATGATACATCGCATGTATCTGAACGATTTTACGTGTGTCCATATATATCTGGAGGATTACTTGAGTTATGTATCGCGAACCTCCGCATGAATCTGAAAGGTTTCACGATCCTCCATATGTATGACGTCTAAAAAAAGTAATATGAAACGTAATTTCAGAAAATTAATGATATGAGAAGTAATTTATTCTTATAGTAGTGTGTTTTATGTAGTTTACCATTTATAATATTCATATAACTTGTAATTAACCTCACAATCCAAATCCCAGTGACGAAGCCAGAAATTTAGACTAGAATATGTAAAATTTTCTTTTCGATTACGTCAAGGCCCTTTGTCAAAAATGACTCCGCTGCTACCCAACTCCCCTCTCCCCCTACCAAAAGAAAAGGTTAAAAATGGAATAAAGGAAACAGAAAGAGAGTTGTAAGGAAGAAAACAAGAACCTCTAAAAGTAACTATCATGAAGTGAACGTTAATATATGTATTTGAACTTTTTTATTACACTCACTATCCTTAAATTTTGAATTCATTACTATTCAAATCCCACCCTACACCCCAAAAAAAGAAGCTAAAAGGGGGATAAAGGAAAAAGAAAGAGAGTTGTAAAGAAGAAAACAAGAACCTCCGAAAGTAACTATCCTTAAGTGAACGTTAATATATATATATTTAAACTTTCTTATGACACTCACGATCCTTAAATTTTAAATTCATTACTATTCAAATCCCACCCTACACCCTAAAAGAAGAAGCTAAATGGGGGATAAAGGAAAAAGAAAAAGAGTTGTAAAGAAAGAAAACAAAGAACACTCTAAAAGTAACTATCATTGAGTAGAAGATAAAATAACATGGCTGCTAACTCACATGGGAATATCAAATATATGCACAATTTGATGGAGACACTGTTGAAGCCAAAAGCATTTAAAATGAGTAAATTAGGAGAAAGGGACATAAACCTCCTTTTATTCCCTGCTCCCAAGAAGTTGCGGGTACGGATCGTGTAACTTTCGATCGAGAAGTAAAAAATTGATCCTTCTAAAAATTAAATTAATTTATATTTTATATATATTGTAAAATTTTGTTATACTTGAGTCGGGTGTCTTTTGAAAACAATATATGTATCTTTCTGAGATGGTTGGTTTTATTCATTTTATTTTTATTTTTTGTTATCCGACCAATATATTTCCCGCAGTTCTTTTTTTAAAAGAAACTAATCACTTGAGGCCAGTTTTATTTAAAAGATAATTAAAAATATATTTTTTCCAATTACCTACCGCATGTGGTCGGAAATTACCGACGGAAATTTTGTGGTCGATTTTTCATTTGTGTTGCATACAAAAAAAAAACGATCTTTATCGCAGTTATTTTTATTTTCACTCAAATTTTTATTTTAAATAAAAATAAAAATAAAACTTATTTATTCTGCCATGACCCTTTTACGATATTTGAAAGCACACTCTTCATACTTTGTCTCACAAAAAAATGCCCCTTTCCTCTTTCTTTTTGGTTTCTCGTCAGTCGATGTGATATTTATTTTCGAGTTTTAATTGATCAAGATTCTTCAATGCATAGAATTGAATTTATTTTTAGATGTTATATTTTGTTTTTTTAAAGTCAAATAATTTAAGTTTGATCGTAAATTTTGATATATAATTTTCAAATTTTTAAAAATAAAATTTAGAAGTTAAGTAAAAAGTACTATAAATTATAATAATTAATAATTTAAAATATATATGAAAAAATTATGATCAAATATAAATTTATTTGAATTTCAAAATATGAAGTCTAAAAATAGATGGAGAGAGTACTAAATAGGAACATATCTTTTATTATTATTTTCTATTCTAGATATTAAAATTTAAAATATTTAATTTATAAATCAGATCAGATCAAATATTTGATTAAACAATGCTTCCTAACTAAAGAATCCCAGTGGATCAATAAATGATGGATCTGGAATCTTAATTAAACATTTTGTACAATTTTTAAACCATAATTTAAGGGAGAAACAAGGGATTAAAGTATATATAATCTTAAGTTATTATTATAATTTATGTGTACAAGTCTCAATTAAATAAGAGTAATCTGTAATATTTAACCCTTAATTATATGAATAAATTACGTAATTAATCAAAATCCTTGTCATAGTTATATCTAAAAATTATAGAATATATCACCTTTTTTGGTGTGATTCATACGGAGGGTCCTGATACATAACTCGTGATACATTGCACGTATCGCAACTACACAATGCATCGCATATCAAATCATGTATTTGAAGGGTTACTATCGTGCCTAAGATACGTATCGAATCCTTCGTATATATCGCGCATAAAAAATGCTATGAAATATAATTTTAAAAATTAGTGATATAGAAAAATAATTAGCTCCTACAATAGTGTTTTTTTTAAATGTAATTTACATTACATGATTCTTTATGTGTCAAAAAAATATATGAAAAATAATTAGCTCCTAAATTGTATTTTAATTTTAATTTAATAAATTAAATAATACTAACTATTTCCTATAATGAGCTGGACTTTTATATTGAAAAAAAAAGAGGAAAAATTGAACAAAAACATATTTTGCATAAGTTAACATAGGGTTTAGAAAGACAACTTTAGTTTCAATCCTTTATTGCTTAATCCTCTGATTGATATTTCATATTCACCGATTCCACTAATTTGCTTTTACGTTTTGTGAATTATTAAGGGAATAAAAAGCTTCTCACTAAAAAATATTCTTCATTCACAACACCCATATCCAAACAATATTATAATTTAACTTAATGAGTTCTGCACATGCTAATAACTGATTATACTTATTGCTGAATTCATAATTAAATGTTTCATGAACCTTCTAAGACAAATACAATATAAGCAAAAATTACTGAATTCATCTAAATCAATCCAAATATAATATTATAGGTTTTAGCTCCACCCGTATTACATGAGACGTCCAATTAAGTATCGAACGATTCCAACCATCTCAGTATTGTACCGATTGACAATCCTTCCGATCCATTTTTCTATAATAAAAAAAGATTTGAATTGGCCTAATGTTATTAATCTACAAATTATTTAATCTTGGTGTTAGTACTTCATATGTGATTAACTTTGTGAAATAATAACCATAAAAATGTTCTCACATTGTACATTTTTTGGTTCCATCAAAGAAATGATTGAAGAAATTTCATAGAGACATTATGAGTCATCGGCCCCATTTAATTCTGACAAAAATTGAATAAATAGTCTAAAACAAAAGTTAGGTGGCCAGGAAAGAAAACTAACTTTTCTCTTTTTGAAATTTTAATATTGTTATAAAATAAAATACGATACAAAATCAAAATTTTTAAAAGTGAAAAATTTCTATATATGAAAAGTTACTATTTTTGGAAACTTTCTAAAAGAAGAATTCTCTCAAAATTGAAAGAAAAATTAAAATTAAAAAAACAGTCAACCTTTCCTATTTATAGCCACTATGGTTGGTGACACATGGCATTATAAGTCATTAGTCACCAACTATGTTGCCATGTGGCTAAACATAAGGCTTAGTCACTAAGCCTTATTTTTAGCCACATGGACATGCCCATAGACTTTCAAAATTTAACCACATGGCAATACATAATATTTCCAACAAATACATAATATTTCCAACACTTATATTATATGTATTTGCACAGAATTAATGAATATATGCTATGTATTTGAGTATTCATGACTATTATTTAATCACGATTAGTTGCTATGTATTTTTTTTTTTTTATTAAATCGCGTGGAGATAATAGTTTGAATTAGTTCTGTGTGTATTTCCCAACGAAAAACTTCCAATAATTTACAAAATCTGCAAGAACCAACTAGAATCCAAATGTACCAACGTGAACATGGAAGTATCTTCATTAGCATTGTTAGAAAAATATAGCTGTATACACTGTTTTCTGTATGTATGCCTCTTCATTTTCAAAAATTTAAAGAATTTGAAACTTCATCTGACCCTTTCTTTTCAACAATATACTAATATAATTTGTGAATTTTCTTGGCCCTATATATCAATATTGGGAAAGCATAAAATTGTGTGGGCCCACTTAAGGACAAAAAGTCTTCTTCTTTCTCCTACTTCATTCTTCTTTCTCCTACTTCATTCAACTTAATTCCCTCTCTCTGTCTCTTATAATTCAAGATTTCAATTTTTTGGATAACCCTTTGGAAAATAGTAGTTGGGTTTGAAGCTTTTTATGAGAATTTGATATTTGGATTGATTTGGAGGTGATCATATACTTGTAAATTGGGTTGCTTTTAAGTGTAAGTCATAAAAGAGTAATCTTTGTCACTTTATTTCTTATTGTTTATCTACTTTGCTAATTTCTTTTTATTTTTTTTTTTTTGTAAAGACAAAACTGGCTAATTCATCTGTTAAATCAAGAAGTGTAATCTTCTGCTACTACCTACCATCTTCAAATTTAAGTGATTTCTTGTAAAAAAGTTGATTTGGGTAAGTTCATTTTTTAATGGTATTTATTATTGTTGATTGATTATACTGTTGCCATTTTTAAATTGAGTGATTCCTTGGAAAGATTTAACCTTTGCAACTTTAATTCCAATGATATCTATGTGACAAGTGAGGCTTGCTGTAGTGGGTGTGCACCTCCACCATCAATTGGTTGGTTGAGGGTTCGAATCACGCTGGAGGGTAAGTGGGAATACTATTGATCCTCGTGATGGGGCGGGGTGGGGGAAAAGATGATATCTATGTTGCTGATTGTTTTTTAAGCCAAAAGGGCTAATTCCTTTGTGAAAGTCATGATCTTGTAATCTTATTACTTTTGATTTGATTATACCCTTATCCTCTTTAAATTGAGTCATTTCCTGGAAAGATTTGCTTCCCTGGCAATCAGCAGATAAGATTTGCTTCTTTGTGTTTTTTTCCTTGACTTGTTCAGAGATTATTTCTGCTGTTGATGACTTGGCCTGCTTTGACAGTTTAGATAGCTATATCTAAAGGACTGATTCTCTTAATGTCAGTGACTGATTCTGATGCTTCAAGTTTTCCTGTTAGTATATATGAGAAAAGTAACTACCTTTCTAGATGATTGTTAAGAGGAACAATTGATACTTGTTGATTTGGATAGTTTGGGATTTTTCATCTGAATGATGGGCTATTCAGTCATCAAATGTTTAAGGGGATGCTTCAGTTTTCATTTACGAGATGAATGCCTTGTCGGTTAAGAGCAAAGTATATCAACATTGTGTTTGACTAACTACTAATACCGTTATGTTAACAGCCACCTCATCCTGTAGCCAATTTTGAATAACCATGTTTTCTGTAAGGTTTTTCCTTTTTTACATTGTTTTCATCAGATATTATTTTGTTATAGCTCTTCATAGTTAGTATTTGATAAACCATTTCTCATGAAAGGAGCTATGATCTGAAATGCAAATTGGTATAGGCCAAACGTTATTAAACAGGGTTATTTAGACAATTATGATTTTGTAGAAATAACATATCTTGCTTTATCCAAAGTTCCAAACTCTGCTGTGAATGTGCAATGTTAGTCCTTCAATTGTATTACATTGTTAAACCTGACTTTTCAATGCAAATGCTGAAAGTTGAGTCCTCTTTCTTGAGGGAAATAAGTATGTTGCCTATAATGAATATTATAAGTTCCATCTTCATTCTTGTTCTTATAAACATGGTATTCTTTTCACTTTTTCTCGTTTGAAAGATTATTATCACTGCATTACTCTATTGTTTGAGAGAAAGGTTCTATTTGTACGTTTCAAAACATCATTTTTTAATCAATTGAGTGGGCAAATCTGCAGATTAAAATATTCCTGGGATCAGATGTAATACATGTCACTACTGTGGTGTTCTGACAAGATCAAGCAGAAACATGGGGAAAGTAGACAATGAGAATTCTGTGCAAGTAGATGGGAGAAATTCTGGTACGTTATGCCAATTTTGTGGCAAAAAGCAAGATATTGCAACTTGTTTGATCAGTCCAGCTTCTTCATTGCATAGCAGTAACAGCTCTATCTCATGTTACAGTATGCACTCCTTTCTTATTGCATACTTTTGACCATCATTTTCATTCTCTTCATCATTGCCTGATGCTGATTCCTTATTCTTTGACCATTCAGGTGACTTTTCAGGTGATCCAAGCTCAGATGGGAGGTTAGTTGTAATTTAGTTATGTTAAAATGTATTTAGGTTAAGGTTAAAATACCTGCTTCTTTTCCTTGGAAATGAGGAAAGTATGATGCATGTCAATGTGGTTTCCATTTTGGTTTTAATCTGTTCAGGGTTTATATTGATGAATGTAGCACAGATAGCAGTCAAGAGGACTCCTGTTCCACCATGCAAACAGGAAGGGATGCAGAATTCATGAGAAATGGTAATTGTGAGGAAACCAAAAGTAGCAACATTGAAGGGGATAACGATGACGAATCTGGAGTCTCTTCTAGTTATGAACTGGATCAGTTCTGGGTGCCCCCAGAACCGGAATGTTGTGACGATGACACGGAAGGCAGTGTAGCTAATTATGATGATGATGAATGTGGCGATGGATGGGGAAAGCCAACTTCTTTAATCAGCCTCGAAGAAGAAGGTTCTGGAAGCCACAAGTTTAAAGAGGAAAAGCTGAAGGCATTGGAGGAAGTGATGAATGGGAAGCTTAAGTCCCTTGTTAATGACCTTCTTAAGTCTTTTGGTGTTGCCTCATCAGGGGATGACAATTGGGTTGATATAGTCACCTCCTTGTCTTGGGAGGCTGCTTCATTTGTGAAGCCTGATTGTGCTGAAGGAAAGGCTATGGATCCAAATAAATATGTGAAAATAAAATGCATACGAACTGGTTCTCCCAGCCAAAGGTATAGCAGAACAACCACATGCCTCATCTCTATTTTTTTTTTCCTTTCTACGTTCAGTTTAACTCTTGGATTGTCAAAGTGGAAAGCTATATGTTTCCTAGAGATTGATAGTTGTCCTCTATTTGTTTAGTTGCCACTTGCCACTGAATGCCCGCGCTCGTTGATCCTCTTTTTGTTCTTTTTTGGTTTCCTCTACCATACTTCCACTAATGTCTATGATTGATTATCTGCTTAATTTAGTTACTCATATCCTGAATATTACCTTTTAGGCTGTCCCAAAATGGAGCCTTCGTTATAAATGATAACATTTCCATTCTCTATTCATTACTTTCTGAATGTTTTCTTAAGGTTACATATAACCATCTTTATTCTTTTAAAATCTCAAGTTCCTCAGAAAGTAACCGTAACTCTAATTGTGGACTTACTTTTTAAATACTATACAATAGTCATTCTACTTTTTATCTGTATATTTGTTATCTAAATCTAAATTTAAGACGAAGGGGTAACCCAGGCTTACTTGTAATTTTTCATGTTTTTAGTAAATTTATCAGAGGCCTGGTCTTCAAAAAGCATGCTGCCCATAAACACATGCCAACTAAGTTTGAAAAGCCTAGGCTGCTGTTGATTGAGGGTGCACTAGGTCTCTCAAGTGATTTGTCATCATTTGAGTCAATGAGACAGGTAAACAAGAAACTCTCTTTATACGTGAGTTGAACAAAATTGGAATATATTATAGTCTG
>JBDJHY010236116.1:0-10925 GCA_039654485.1 Withania somnifera
AAAAAAGGTAACTACTGTGACAGCTAGTAAGTGAAGTTAAAGATCAACAACCAGTGGTGAAATACCAGCTAACAGGTATAAAAAAGAGTTACTATCAGGGTATAACCCACAAACATAGGCCATAAACAACTCATGAACAAACACAAAAGGTACCTAGATATCCAACATGACCAGCACAAGGAAGGACCCATAAGAATGTGCAAAACCATCAACAAGCTAAGATAACAACATATACATTAAGTGCACGAATAGTACTAACCAGAGGTAGAAGGGAACAAACAAAGTCTACTAGAAACAAACCCGACCGACATTCCACTCTACCATAGGTATAACTAGGAAATGAAGAAACCCAATAGGTACTTCCCCCGTAAGTCCTGAAGGGTAAAAATCAATTCATAGGGATGCAATGCATGGGGTGCTAGAAAAGTAAATATGCGTCGGCATGCTCCTTATCTAGGGTATTCCCAATTCAAGAGGGAACCACAGAGCACTAAAAATATATACTGCTACTCCCTCATATACCCTCCCCTAGGTTGTGTGTAACACCCAAAGGATAGTGACCCGGATCAACAGGGCCCCTAGAGGGACTCAAATCTGCATGCAAAACATCATAACATCCCACCAGTAATAGTCATAAGGGGTGGAAAAACTTGAGTTCAGTCCATATATAATATCTCAATGGAAAATCAAGTCTAGCCATGTAGGAAAAAACCCAATATCAACAAGACCAAACTGTCACCGTGTTGGAAATATCAAGAAAAATCACAGTGATAGTGAGAAAATAGTCTCAAATGTTGGGAGAAAATATCTCCATACTGCTAATGAGAATAGTTGTGGAAGATATAAGTATATATGAAATCAGTTTTTAGTTATTACTCTATCAAAATCTAGTTACCTTCTAAAAATTTTAATGCATGCTGTCTACAAAGAATCAATCAAAAGGATAAACTGGTCTAAGGCTACTAACTGTAGCCCATGGGATAGCTTCCAAGCCCTAGTCTCAAGGCACATCTTTTCCTAGACCAACTACAGTTCTGAGCCATGAAAAATCACACTAAACGTCCCAAAAATAACTAGAGGGTGCCTGTTAAAGGCCAATTACCTATAAAGGGGAAAACATGGAGCTATCATGGTTTAGTCCAACACAATTCACTCCTGGCTTGCACCGAGCTAGTACATGATATTATCATATAGGGTTTCTAGCTACCCAATAAATCTGTATTTGGCTAGGTATAATGCCATCATAAAAGGAAGCTAACTATCTAGAATAAACGTACTCGAATAACTATGCCCCAAAGGGCCACACATGCCTTAACCAAATACAATATCTTAGGTCGAACACAGAATAATCAGGCTACCTAGATTGGCTCTAAATCCAGCAACCTAAATAAGGGGATAACTACTAAGATATAATCACTTGTATAACTCCCTCCAAAACCTCACTAAATTCCATAGTCAGCATTGAACATAGGCCAGAAGAATAAGCATATCTAGGATCGAATTCTGATCCCAGACCCAAGCTCGCGCTTTACCATACATATAGAAGACTAATACCTATTCTGAAGAAAATACACTATAACCTACCTTAATTTAGTATGTCCTCGAGAAGTGCGCCAAAATATCCAAAACATATGTTTGAAGCTCAAGATCGTATGTATATAAAAAATGTAACCTATTTGTCAGGACGAGTAAAACATGACCCATATTTCTATATAAATTGATAGGTCAAAATTCAAATTAAAAATGAACCCGTAAACCCTAATAGCTCGAGAAAAGGAAATATTTATACCAACATGTAAAGCACAACTCATACATTAAATGGTACAAAATAGGGATTAAATTAACGATAGAAATTGAATATATAAAGATGGAAAGTTTATGTAGTATATAAAAGGAAGAATTACCCGGTAGAAATGACTATATAACCACCATAAATGAAGATTAAATCTTGAAGAAAGACACCTAGAAGAGATCTACGAATCTCTAAAGACCAGAAAAATAGAGAAATCTTGGAAAATTATGAAGAGTTCTGTGTTGAAAATAGATATGTAAGGCCATCAACAGACCGATAAATAATCACCTGACCGATAAATCGATTCCCGCAGTCCTTTCATGATAGATTTTTAGAAACTTTCAAAAAGGCACACAATATAGAAATGGAATCTGATTTTGACAATCCATATATGAAATCTTTATGTAATCAATATCCTAGACTCAGTGGAAGCGAGGAAAATGACATTTGAGACTACATTAGCTATATAACTCCCGAGAAAACTAAGATTAAAAAGGAAGTAAAGCATAACGACTTCCAAGGACCCAACCTATCAATCCAAGCAAGTTATGAATGACTTGGGGTAGTTACAAGAATGCTCTAAGTACGAGAGTCTTGCAAGAACACAAAAAAGATATAGGGTCATTAAAAAATCCTCCCATAGGTCCCCAAGGTACAAACAAGAAAAAACACATATAAAACCTATGTGACGCCCCACCTAATTGATAGGTAAAAATAGAACATCCCATAACCCAACATAAGTCCAGAAGGTCCAACCACCAAATCACAACTCTTAGCTTAGCATAGGAGGTCCCACCTCCATATTATATCTCAGTTTAACACACAAGGTTCGACCTCCATATAACATCTCGCATCCTAACCTAGAAGGTCCCATCTCTAAATAACATCTCTTAGCTTAACATGGGAGGTCCCACCTCAGAATCTCAACCTCAATGATACATATAGATAAGGGAAACCCCAGTCAGGTCTGAATTAAAAAATTGCTCCATACTATATTACAGTCGTGAAAGTTTAATTATAGAAATCTCTTTGTGATTATGTTCAGTTTAGAAATCCCATTTTCAGAACCATTAGGTTACCACCATCCTAAACTAATATTTGGTCCCACCTGTTAACCACAACACAATCCATCAGCACAAATCATTCCCATGGAATAACACAACACATATAAAGAGATCTTAGCATAGTAAGATCGTCCAAGGGCCATCACGAGCACAAAATACATAATGGTACATGAATAAGACTATAGACCAACCCAAATGACTCTCCAATTCCAAATACATCATAAAGCCTAGTCCAAAGGAAAACTAAGCCAAGCCTACCCGCAAGACAACAAAAATCCTCTTAAAGTGCGCAAATAGCCCAAAGCATAAAATGAAGCCTAGAACACATCAAATAAATAAAAAAAACATTTTAAGGGTCAAGAAGTGAAGAATAAGACCCTTTTTCAACTGAAAGTCGAGTAAAATACAGGGCCTAAAAATGGACCCGGAACTTGCAACTTGAAAAATAAAACTAAAAATATCGAAAGGTAGGCCTCATCTCAAGGAGCTCATTGTTTAAATGTTATATAAAATGGACCGCAAATGGTTCTCCAAACAGCTATGAAAATTTATGTAAGATAAGAAAAAACAAGGAGATAGAACTTAAGGAACAACCCAAATTCACGACAAATAGGAAATCCCACAACGATCACCAAGCTCGACACAACTCACCTACTTTAGATAATCAAGGAACAATGTAAAATTTTCTCTCAAAGAAATCCACCATTAAATCTTCACATTCCATGGTTCCATAAATAAGAAGAAGACGATAAACTCACCGAAATTGATAACCAAGCGTTGAAAACATTTCTCTAATTCCCACCAACCACTACCACACTTTAAGACTAAGGAATATTTGAGAATCAAGTATGTGGAATAGAGAAATGTGAGGAAGTGGATTGATTTTTTGAGGAAACAAACTTATTTTTAATAGGGTGAAAGTTAGAGTAATCGCACCCAGCCAGCGCCATCAGTGCTAAAATAGAAAATAACTCTTATAATTGCTATCCCTTATCCTGATCGAACAAAAAAAATTAAAATGATTAGCGCGATTGCGCCTAAAATACTCCATTAGTGCAAAAGGAAAATGTTCAAATAAATAAAAAGAATAGTGTAATTGCGCTCCTGGAGCCCTGTTGGTGCTAATTGGAAAAAACGACCATTACCACGATCGCTTTCCCTCAGAATGATCACACTGAATAAATATTTCTGTAGATTTTTTTGAAATAGCTGGAAATCTAAACGAGGGCTTAAAATGAAACAAAGTATAATCTAAACAAACAAAATATGTAACTTTCGTGAAAAAACATATTATAGACTTAACAAAATTGATAAAATGACCTATGAAGGTCGTTTACATAAATAATACCCCTATCCCAGACTCAACCAAAAGGAGAAAAAATTCAACACACCACGTAATCCTTCAAACTGAGCCTGGATTACCTTACGAAGCATACCTAAGCCCAACCACTCGAAATTCAATATTTTAGAGCTAATGAAAGTGTTAGAATTTTGATGTGATGCTCCAATCACCAAAATCCATCATATGCTTTAAATAGAGCTTCAGTTGAACTAAATTTTCTCAACCCTAAGACTTGAAACATTGTTCATCTAGACCAGTGTCAGTATTTTGAATCTAACAAAACTATCGGAGTCTCATACAAATCTTGTTTACTAAGGATTCACTCTAAAGTTCCACTATTTCAAGGTTAAACCTTCAAAACAGGAAAAACTAAGATAATAAGAAGTAGACTGCTAGAGAACATGACTATCAGTCCCAACAAGTAATAGATTCCTTAGGTTAGCCAATAGAAGGCTCTAACATAGAAAAAAAAAAAACTAAAAAATGACCCCGTGGCTTTTACAAGTTGTTAGTAACTACCATTGAAAGATACTTTCTTGAAGAAGAAATTATTAAAATCATGATTGAGCTAAATTCTTAGAAAAATTCTTCTAAATATGGGTCCATTGAGCCTATTCAACCCGTTCCTTCTTATAAAAATACAAGAAGAAGCTTCATGACTTTGTTGACCCCTTCTATTATTTATCAAGAATTAAAAGTCAAATAAATTTTTCTAGTTGGATCACTGACTAGGTTTATGTTAGAAGTATTTCTTTCAAAAGTAAAAATTATGATAGAAAATTTTCTTACTATTGTTATTATTGTAGAAATATTGGGCATAAATATGATAATTGTAGTTTTGTTCCTCTCATTCTCAACAATGCATATAGAGACCCATATATATAAATAATAATTCTAATCATGGAAAACCTAAAAATACTTTGCTACTAAAGAGAAATTAGTCCAAATATTTTGCAGGATCTTTATGATGAATAAACTATACTGCTGAGATGCCTAGATTTATGATTGTAAACTTGTAAAGGAAAATAAGTTTTCTTAAACCTTGATTTAATCTCAAAAAATTATTTAGAGTGTTCTTATAACTAGCTCTTTAAAAGTAGTTTTGGAATGATTTTTATGATATAAAACAAGAACACTTATCTGAGTTGAAAAATGAGTAAAAATATCTTGTTTGATAAAGGTTCATTGACTGATCACACCTGATCCTATGAAGAAGGATCAAAGTATTAGATGTCAACTTAATCATCTTAGAAATAATGTTGGTCACTCATATGAATATGAAATTATGGATGTATCAATTAAGGTCTTCTATTGAAGGAGGAAGTTATCTATAAACATCTGAGCCATGATCTAAAAAGAACCATATGTGCACTATGTAAGTTTGCTAAAATTTAAACAATCATATTAAGAGACATCCCTATTCAATGAGGAGAAAACTGGTGAGTTAACTTGAGGTATGTTTTCTAGAATTTTTTTGGAAAGTATTTCTCTCTTAATTTCAACTATAAGTTTGATAATTATTCTTACCAGACTCTTACTTCTAATATGTTTTCAAGAAATTTCTCTTGATTTTTTTATAATTGATACATTATTCTCTTAAATGCTATGACATGCACAATATTTTCTATATTTTTCAAAAAGCTTTTTAACTTCTACTTATTTCTTGAATCCTTTGTTATCAAATGCTTTTTGATGTCTTACCTTCTCAAAGTATGTTTAAAACTCTTTGATTCTCTTTTTATCACATTTTTTTCTTATTTAGTTGTTCCATTCAATTTCCTAACTTCCTTTGTATAATACTTTTCTTCTTTATCCTAATTCTCAGTGGCGCCCTTCTAAAAATATTTTCCTTACTAGTAAGAGAAGTCCTAGAAATCTTGAAAAAGATAGAATCTCCCCTTTCACCTCTCCAATGTTAGACTCTAAGGGCTCTCCTTTTCAAACTTTTCACACTTATATCACACCACCGAACAACTTTGTATGAGAATCTCTCCAGTTGACTCCAAAAAGAAGGGAAAGTTTGTAGCCAATATAAGTTCTTGATAATAAAATTGATCTTTGGGTGCTGAACAATGTTGGTATCTTCTCTTTTTTATGTGAAATAAATCTTGTTCAGAAATAAATTATAGATCTTGAATTTATGTATTTAATTTCTTGCAACATCAAAGATATGTTCGAATTTCAAAAAATGGTAAAATCTCTTCTCTTGTACCCCCTTTGTAGTCTAAAAACCCCTACTTCATCATTTTCACACCAATCTTTGTCTATCTTGGGATAAAGGATTTGAAACTCTTGTTTTAGGAAAATGTATTTTTATCAGCCCCAGTGTCTTTTACAATATGTTTGGCATTAAGTTTTCTAATCTTCTTTTGACATCTATGGATGCTTGACCTTCAGACCTTAGTATTTACTTTGATTAAGCTATGAAATTTCTATCTCTATATTACTCATCCTTCTATCAGCTAAATCCCTCAAATCTACCTTTTGAAACATGGATTATTGCTCATATTGTTGCAACCACTATTTTTACCGTGTGCTGAATCCCTTTCTACATTATATTTTCATGAAAGTGTTTTGACTTACTATTTAGTTTACAATAAATAGTTTCATTTATATTCATATCATAAAACACTTGATTGAAGTTACTGCTGATCTTTCTTGTCTACCATATGGAGATTTATGAAATTCTTGGAGAAAAGAAACTTGATAATTTTGATATGCTTCTCTCAGTAAAAAACAATTCTATAACCAAATAAAATTTTCTAACATGGGTTATGTTCTCTTTGTAAATTCATGAATCTTGAAATATGAGAATGTTGTTCTTGTACTCTCTAAACCTTCTGATTCATCCTCTTGCTCTAAAGGTTTATCTAATATATTGGTAATGTGGACTCTCATTGATGATAAGTTAGAAACCTTTAAAAATACTCTTATATCAACTCCATTTCACATAGAATGTGTGAACAAAAAAAACTAAGGAAGCTTGCAGTGATGTTGAAAAGATTCATCTACTGCTGCTCTGTGATCAAGGAAGCTGCTAAAATAGGATCAAACATTATCAACAATGGATAAAATTTGATACAAATGATTGAATTCAAGTTTGACGCTTTAAAGTAAGGCACAATAAACAATATCATATACTTATCTGAAGAGATACCATGGACTAAAACTTTGTTTTCTCTTTTGAGTGTTTTTGATATGAATATTTACCTTCAAGATGGTCAATTGTGGTTTTTTAACTACATAATTAAACAATGAATAACTTTATGACTTCTCTTCAATGTATTTTTCATTTGTTTTGAGATAACACTTTTTGACTGATGCCAAAGGAGGGGTGTGAGAAAAGGAGTGTATTTACTGTCAACTTCTACCTTAAAAAATCAAATAAATTATTTATCATGCAAAGAGTACAACTAAGACTACAAGCATGTTATGATTAAGCTATGCAGGGGGGAGAAAAAAAAATATAAACATACTATCATAGGAAAGAAACTATATAAGGGGAGCATAAAAATCTAACATACAATTCTACAAAGAGGATAATAAGAAATCCTAAAGTAATATCTTCTCCCTTTATGTACATATAGATTGACTATCATAATGTTTTGTTATCCATTTAAAGGGGGAGTTTGTTAGTGTTATAATTTTAATAAATGACAATGACATTTGTAGAAACAAATCAAGATGCATAAGTAAGCCAACTAAAATACCTTACAACTGCTCATTTAAGGAATAATCTAATGGAACTCGAGGCCACTTATATTGTTCCTGCTACTTCCTTACATTTAGAGCATTATTTAGGACTTACCCAAGTCATTTATAACTTTCTAGGATCGACAGGATGGATCCTTGGTGGTTCTACAAGTTAAATTATTTCATAAATATTTCTTTTTGTCCATACTCAGTTTATATGACATCAAATCACCTTTTTGTTGATTCCATTGAGTCCAAAATATCATTTACATTAATATTCAATATACAGAATGCTATGATTGGACTTGTTTTCCATTCTGAACTCTAATTTCTCAAAATCAAGACTGGCTAGGGGTAAAAGCATCACGATTGCATGACGGTGGGCCGTGATAGTGAAGATGCTAAGGCAGTCAACATTGCAATCATGAGGGCCCCTTCGGCGATCGCGATTGAAGGCCTTGCACCTATATAAATATTTTTTCATTATTTTTTGACAAGGGTTTACTCGTTTCTCTTATTTTCTCTCAAATCTAGAGCATAGAACAAACTAATTAACAGGTTTTTTTGTGTTTCTACTCTATAGAAAATCATTATGGTTGATCTACGATTGTTTGTAATAGGTAACCCTTTGTTTCTTTATTTTACAAATTTCCTAGGCCTACATCTTTCAATTATACCGTTAAATTTAACTCTACTTTGTACTTTATGATGAATGAGCTATGCTCTATGCATGGGTATAATTTTTTTAGATATTAGGATTTACGGACATGATTTTAGTTGAGATTTTGACCCCAAAATGTATATAACAACATGGGTTTTGTTTCACTCGGACTAACTCTTAGGTAACTTTTTTTCTAGCCTCATATGATTCTGAGCTTTGTATGAGATTTTTTTCATTTAGAGCAAGCTTTTTAGAACATCACCGGAATCTAGGTAGGTTATCATTTACTTTCATTAGATGGGGTTTTAGTATAGTATATGTATGGTAAATTTCTAGCTAGGGTTTGGGGTGATTATTTAGGCCCCGATATGTTTATTTATCCAACCTATGACCTATTTCGCTGGCTTGTGTCTTAATTACTTACCCTGAGGATGTATTTCCCTGTCTACGTGTTTTATGCATACTTTGGAATGTAGTATGACTGAGGGAGGAGTAACACCCTTGATACATATCATTATATATGAACTTTGCACTGTAGTAAGGTTAGGGAGGGATTAAACTAGTGATCACAGGTTTGTACTTATCCCACGATACAGGCTGGTGACTTTAGAGTAGAACATGGTATGATGATTATTTGTGTTTTACCTGAGTTGTTATGGGTAATTAGGGCAGGAGTGTACCCCGTTAGGTATGACCTTGTTGGTCAGTTAGTAGCTATAAATGATTACCCCATTCCTAGGTTGGTAGGGCATGAATATTCTATGTTGTTATCTTTCTTTTTTATGATGTTATACCCAACCGAATTTGATTTGCTATATACGTAGCATCCTTACATGATATTACTTTTCCCTATCTTAGTGAGCCTAGGAGTGAGTTGAATTTGATTGAGTTTTGGTAGATTCCTTTTTCCCCTGTATTGATGTGTTCTTGGCACTTAACGAGTGCCTTTTTGGAAAGTTATGACATATGGGATGTGGTTACTCGTGACTCGGGGTTGTGGATGGTCTAGGGGAGATTACACCATGTGACTAGGCCTTAGAATCCATCATATAAGTTTTAGTTAGGATCTTTAGGCCAACTAGTATGTTGATTGGTTTTGTGTGCGAGCATATATTAAATATTTTAGAAACTAACTTGATTTTTGAATGAGTAATTACCAGAAAATAATTTCTTTTATATATTATTACTTTCCATGACTGTGATCATGAGCAATATAGAGCTATTTTCTTACATCAATAAGGATATTCTCTCATAATCATCATGTTTTCTTTCCACTATCTACATGGAGAAAGAAGGATTTTACCGTGATTTAGATTTTTGCCTACATGGTGAAAGATGGATTTTACTGAGGTTTGGATTTTTCCTACATGGCTATACTTTAGTTTTCACTAAGATATGATATACGAGATGAGCTTGAGTTTTGGCCTTACGGTCCTTATGACTTTGATACCAAAATGACTTTTCACTAGTTTTGCATATGGGTATAGGTGCCTCCAGGGACACTTCGACTTGGGGTACCATGCTTGAGGTATGATACACGTATGGGGGAGGGGTATATGGAGTAGTATATGTAACTATATGGGAGTGATTCTATGGGTTTCTATTGAGTCGATATTATCCTGGAGAGAGCATATCGACACTTATTTATAGTCCTCCGTGGGGTTTTCTCAATTTTGGATTATCCTAGAGAGAAAGCATCTTCATATTTTTGTATGTGGTATGCGGGTCCCTCTTGGTATTATCCTTAAGAGGTAGCATGAAATTTTTTCTTATCTTTCCAGTACCCCAATTCATTCCATCTTTACGCATTGAATTGTACTCCTTGGGACTTACCGGGAGAGTTCCGTTGGGGTAATTTTGTACTTTTGTAATGATTGTTGTATAGGATTGATTTCTACTCTTTTGTGTCATTAATTACTTTCCTCGCTATAGTTATTGTTACACTCAGTGGTTGTACTCTCTATGGTTCCAATTCTCTATCTTTTTCCTTACTTACATTGGTTATATTGGAGCTCCAGGTACATCTCTCGTTTGTTCATGATCTATTCATAGCCTAAGTCAATGGTGTATGCCTTGTTGGTAGCTTACTTTCATAATTGATAGCTTAGACTACACAAACTTTACAGTTGATCTTTCACTGCACTTGTACCTATTGGTGTAGTTTCCCCTTTTTGGTTATACATTGTGTGCCACTATGTTGTTTAATATAATTGTTCTTTACCTACTTATGCTTATTTTTGACGGGTCGGCCTATGATACCTATTGGGTAGCCGTTATTTCATATACTCATGATACACTTCTACATCTTTTCTTGATGTAGTAGTAGTACAAGATATCAGTGAGACGCGATCATATGGAGTAGCTTGGTGCTAT
>JBDJHY010236127.1:0-10925 GCA_039654485.1 Withania somnifera
TAACAAGTCTTTTAGTTGTTCCTTTAGTTCATATAATTTGGCCAGGGCCATTTTATACGGAGGAATAGAGATAGGTCTAGTTATTGGGATTAAACCTTATGGTTATTTTTGTAATTTCATATTTTCTTGTATTCTAAAGCTTTATTATAGAGTCCCTAAGTCATTTATGACTTCTCGGGACTAGTGCTTTGATTCTCAGGACGTTCGTTTGGTCGTTATGTCTGTTTAAAAGCCTTTTATATTAAAATCATTGACTTTAGTCAACATCCTGTGAAAAAGAACTCGAAATCAAATTTCGAAAGTTGGGTTAGCTTTGGAATGTAGATTTTGGTCTAGATTGAGTATGGAAGCTTTTATTTTGAGTTTGCATGATTTTGCATGTTTTATGTGCCTTATAGTTCATAAGTGGAGCATGGGTGGTCATTTTGTAATTATAGACTTGAATTGAAAATCCGACTACACCATTAGCTCCAAAATAATGAGTTTGGGCTAGGTGAGTTATTCATTTGGGATTGGGGCCAACCGGGCTCATTTCGAGCACTCGGTTGAGAAGTTGATTATTTTGGCATAGAGTTGACTTTGGTAAACATTTTGTCAAAATGACCTCAAAATGGAATTTTTTTTTCTATGTCGTTGAGTCCAGAATGTTGTTTTCATGCAGATAGAATATTTTATTTGTGTTCATCGTGTTTCGAATGGCATTCTTAGCATTATTTGTAGTTTTTCAAAATAGTTGTTTTTGCTATAATCTAGTGTAGGCCCTAGGTCCTCTTAATATTCGCTGGACCTGGCTGCATTCGCGGTGAACCTATTTGTGTTGGCCTAGGTGTCTGCAGCCGGTCCAACATATTCGTGGTGAGTTGACCCTGACCAGCCTCCCTCTATTTCCTCTTCGAGATTGCACCCTACCATCGCATTTGCAGTGGGTTGACCGCATTTGTATTGCCTTGTCACATGGTAGTAAATAAACTCAAAACCTAAATTTCATCCATTTTCATCATTTTTTCACTTCTACAACCTCTATTAAATTCCTTTGGTCTTTGCATGAACTATTGTATGACATTGGAAACATGATTTCTTTGATTCTTCATCAATTATTGGTAGGTTTCCACTTTTATTTCTTCAAGTTTCACTCAAATTCCCAAAAGTTTCTTCTTCACTTTAATCCATTGTTTCAAGATTATTTCTTGCTCATTTTAGCTCCAAATTTTGGGTATGAGTTCCCTACGATTTAGGAAATATTTTGATACCTTCTGCTCGAAGTTTTGTATTTTCTAGCTCATAGGCTCGCTTTGACCCAAGCTATTTTCATAACTTTATCCATATCATTTGACTCGTATTAATGCATAAATTATTATTTTTCTAGTTTCCTGATCGTTAGAGCTCATTTGTGCATTTTTAGAGATTTGAAGTAGTCTTGGCATATTTTATGTTGTATTTGTGAGCTTGTCTATGGAGGATGGGTAGGCTATGGCCTATGATTGTAGGCTGGGATTATATGGGGAATAATTGTGGTAATTAGATATCTTTGGGTTGGGATTTCTAGGTTGGCACTCATGACCCTTTCCACTTCCTTAGTTCATTTCTTGACTAAGTATTGGTGTTGTATTTGCGATTGTAGTTACCCTATAACCATGAGTGGTCATGATTGAATCTTAAATATAGATGGGGGTTATTGGGAATGTCTTTGATTCCTGGACATCGACTTGACTGGTTATGCTTGTTGTAGATATTGAGCCTGTGCATGGGCCACAGGACTTGTTGAGATATTATTTGTGATTGAGCATATCATCATGAAAACTAGTTTTTATGCATTGGTTTCTATTGTTTATAGCTAAGAGACCAATATAACTAATTTTAAAACCTTACATGTCCTTGTAGGCCCGTTTTATGCATTATGAGATTCAAGTAAGAATTTTCGAGATAATTTACTAGTTTTCAATGATAAATGAGATAATGATGATATAACCATTGTTTTGTGATGTTACTAGACTCGGTGAAGCCATATCACCAAAAATTGATGATTTATGTCAGTTTAAGTCTCAGGGAATCCCAAGCATCTACTTTGAGATTTTAGTGATTTAGACTTGGGGAAGCATGGGCACTCATTTAAGCATTGATACTATGAGATTACAGTTCAAATTCAGATGATTATTGAGATGGTATGAGGGGATGCCCTCCATGGTCCCTGTCGACCTATCACTAGCATGCATATGACCAGCTAGGGGTTACGATATGATTTCTGGGTATACGAGGAAGTTCTTCCTTAGGTATTCTGCCTACCATACCTAGAGTATCAGAGTAGGAGCATACATAGTTATATTTCATGTACCAGTACCATTTAATTCATGTTTGTGTTACTTTCTTTATTTGCTTTTGTATGTACTTTCTGGTCGTACGAGGGGCTAGTGGGTAGACTTTACTTGTTTAAATCACTCAATATTATGGGGTACCGTGGAGATTCCTTTTTATTTATCACTATTCTGATTTACTATTATGGGTTAAAGTTATATATTTTGGACTTCCTATCACATTTCCCTTAGTGATATACTTCTTGTTGTTAGTTATTCTTCCCTTTCTGTTATTTTAGGTTACGGGTAAACCACAATTTCTATTATTTAATTGTACTAATTTATTAGTTGAGTATGGATTCAGGTATGTTCTTTCCTTGTTTTACCTGGACCTTCCTTATTGATGGTTGGTTACTAGGGGTAATTATTTGTTGTATCCTGTTACCTAGCTTCCTTATCTTCTCTAGTCGTTGATTTTTGTGACTTGTATTTTTTATCTTTTTTTTACTGTCATTATTTCTTATATATCCCCGATCGGCCTATGATGCCTACTGGGTACCCCTTATTTTTGGTACTCATACTACACTTCTGCATCTTTTTAGTGCAGACCCGGGTATGAGTGGTCCACGTTGATTCTTGAGTTTCGACGGAGATTTTATTGCTGAGGTAGATGATGGCTCTAGGCGTTCAGAGCTTGTATTTTACCTTTCTTATCATCTTATTTTAGTGTTGCTCCGAGAGATACTTTGTATTTTTATTTCGGACATTGTACTCTTATTTTGTGGATCTTGTACTAGATATCAAATTTTGGGTTATGTTATTTGATTGACTTAGACTTCCGCTTACCCCTGTCTCTTATATTATGTCTTTCTTCTGCTTTTATTTATTATTTATGCATTGCATTCTTTTTGGGTGGTTCTCCTACGGTGGGATGTAAGTGCCCTCATGACATGTTGGGTCGTGATATTTTTACTTAAATATATTAAAACTTATTTATATTTTATTTATCTATTTTAGAAAATCACGAAAGTCTTATTATTATTTTTATGTTATCCATATTTATTAAGTATCTTCATAAACTCTTAATAGTCAACATTAAAATTTTAAAACGTAATTAATAATGATAATTTTGTATGTTTTACTCTAGTAAATAAATTCTTAAGTAAATTTTTAAGTCAACAAGCGACAAATAAAAAGAAATGGTAAATTACCCTTTACGCTCTTCGTTTTATTTCTTGTGTTTGATATACAACCCAATAATATTATCTTGAAAGTATGTTGTGGGTGGTAGGAATGGAGGTTACGAGGGTGGGAGTGAAGATAATGTGTATTGGCGAGCGAATAGGATTCAATGAAAGTGAAATGCCACTTGCGAAACATAATTTTTCTACTTCCACAAAAAAAAATTATTTTCTTATTTTTAAGAAACTTATTTTTCAAGAGAATTTTTTCAAAAATTTAACCAATCAAATATGAAAAAATTAATAACTTCCAAAACATTTTATTTATTTATTTTGGACCTCAAAAGTTTGCTTCTTTATCGAATACTGAATTTTGTGTCCTCTTTGTATTTACTAATTTTTTTTTCCGTACTTTACTCCTCAAAATAATTCATCATTTAAAAAATTATCTAATTACATAATTAAAAAAATCAGTAATTATGTAGACATACTAAATAAAACATGAGTGTAACATGTCACTAAATTAAATTAAATTACGTAACAGTAAGATGTGGCATAAGTTATATTTTTTAAAATTAAACTTGTTATTTTTGTATCATAAGTTTGGAGCACGAAACTTATGCAACTAATGTGTGTATGTATGTATGTATATATATATGTATGTATGTATGTATATATATATATATATATATATATATATTTATATAGTGTAACATTGGGACAAGCATGTATCATGCTACGTGACATAGCATTGCATTGTCTTGCAAAATCAATGATTTATTTATATGGTCAAATTCATATTTTGTTGGTTGAATTGCATATATTGGTGACCTTTGATTGTACTCAGCTTGTTCAGTTACATTCCTTATCATGCTCCCTTTTTTTAACATATTTGATGAGAATGATTCGACTTGTTATATGTTTGATGAGATGAGATCACTTATATCTGTGAAATTAAAAATGAGAAAGCCTTTTGGTAATGATAGACAGAATAAGAATTTTTTTTATTGATGATGATGAGTTGAGACAGACAGACTAATTATGATTGTGATGGGATAGTGAGGACGACTGTGATTTTGTATAATTATTCCTTAACTCGGTCTATTTGTTTAGAACTATTCCTACGAGTTTATTTTTCAACTTCCAAGATATACCCTTCGCAACATGGGTGGACTTGTGTATTGGGGACTAATATGGGTGTAGAGGGACTCCTTACATAGGTTAGCGGCATAATGAGTGGGATCTTCTCACAAGTCATGGCTTGACTCAAGAAGCAAAACCTGGACTAGGAAGGGCTAGTGATGATAGTATAGTAGTGAAAAAAACGTGATAAGTATGGATTGGTTTATGTGATGATTCCTTTACCTTGACTTTTCTATGTTAGAATCCATTCCACAATTCAATTTCTTACTTCTCAGGAAGTACCCTTTGCATCGCAAATGGACTTGTATGTTAGGGACTGAGAGAGGCGTAAAAGGACTCCTTCCATGAGTTATTAGCACGATTAGAGGGATCTTCTCATGAGTCATGAATTGACTCGAGATGGGATCCGCACCTAGATAGGTCAAAAGTGATAATGTGGTACTTGCAATGATTTTGGATTACGTTTATTTCAATATTAATATTTTATTTGTAAAGATACCATGTGAGACTTTATCTTTTATACTTTATCAGTTGGTTTTAAGATTAGTAATCGTTGGATTCTGATGTTATAAATTTTATTTGCTGAAATTCCTTTTGCCTTGTATTTGTTATTATATTCCACTGAGTTTATTATCTACCTGCATGTTGTAGTTATTAATGGTCTAATGGGTGTGGCATGGTAGTTGGTACTCATCACCGCTTTGTATTAGTGTTAGTCAAGAATACTTGCTGAGTACCCGTTGCTTTTTGGTACTCACCATTATTTTTTTACACTTTGTGTAGTTTTGTATCCCGACACTGTTTGATCATTGCTCTCTATTCACAATCTAAAGCTTTTATTCGAGAGTATTCCAAGGTAGCTATTTGTTGTCCAGAAGACATCACACACTCTATTTGCCTTATGTTTTTTCATTTAGTTTTTTCTTGAGGATTTGAGACATCGAGACTTGTACAATTTTCACTGGTTATTATATTATTCTGTTTAGAGGCTTGTACACTTGACTTCAATTTTTGGGATGGTTATTAAACTGGATTAGTTTTTTTTTGAATCTTCTATCTTCTTGTTGTATCATTTTAATTTCTAAATTTATTCTTGTAGTTTTTGTTTAGCCTTACCTTTCTAGGTGGGTTAGGACAGGTGTCATCACATTCGAATTTTAGGTCATGAGACTTATATTTAGTACTTTTGACTTTATGTACAGGTTTTGGTGGGGTGTATCTGAGCCCTTTCTTGAATAGTTATTAATGGTACAATGTCTTAAACTCTTTAGAGGCTTCCTAGACATTGTATTATATAATTTTTTTAGGTGACTCTATAATATATCCATATAGCTCATGATAGTTATTTCACTCGCTTATCATCTTATAGCTTAGTATATGTCATAGACTATTTGTATGATAGGTGTTGATACAGTATTTTTCCTTCACTGCTGATTTGAAGACATGACAAACTTGATAAAAGATCCTAGATTTAGTTATCTTATGGAGCCTAACCTAGTAGGACCTTTGCATACCATATTTATAATTAAGCGACTACAATTTCATCAAGGAACATTACCTTTTTTAATAATCTAGATTTTGATATGGATACAACCATAAAAAGTTTATTTTGGCTCATATCCTATTTATTTTTTACATATATCATATCTGTTCTGAGTAAGAGCAAAGTGATCCACTACTAGGATGAACTGGAGGTAGCTTTCAATGAGCATCCACCAAAGATTGTAGCATAAATTTCCTTGTGGCATCATTACATGTATAGTCAGTTGAAATGGCATGCACTAGTTTCCTTAACTAAAGCCAATATATGGAAGATGTGGCCTGCCAGCAAGACCCTTAAATACGAACCTATGAAGGACATATTTTGTATCAGACCGCAATTATAATTATATGCATAGGGACATAACAATAGCATTTGGGCAACTTATGCCTTACAATTGGCCTAGATCTGCTTGGTAGGCCATCACATGATCATCTGCATTAGAAATAGTCATAGGACATCACCTAGGCAAATTATAGGTGCTATATTATAATAAACGTGTTTTCTGATGTTATATCATACTTGTTCTATAAGTGGGAAGACCCTTAGTTGAATGTTGAATAACAAAAATATTCTATAAATATTGATTGACTAAATTACCCCTCATCCCAAATATAAATTAGACACGTTATCAAGTGGTGCATTTAATAATTCTAAAACGTGAGAAACTTAAAAGGTTATAATAAATTAGTCAAATTTGTACATATGCATGTATAAAATGAAAAAGCTATCTGAATAGTCATTTTCCTCTACTACTTAGGAACCTAATGCCGATTATTTATTTTCACATAAATTATAATATCCTACAAATTTATATTAATCATTTGATGATGCTCGTTGTCAAGTATCAACTTTGATTGAAAATTGGAGCAAACAAAACAAAAGCACTTTAAGGTATTACAAGATTTTTGGTGATTTTGTGTTGAAAGACAAAATATCTTAGAGAAGAACACTAGTAATTTGCCTTCACAATTGTATGTGATGTCCTCCGAATAAGGTTGTTCGCGACATCCACTATTGGCTTCAATGAAGTTTTCAAATTTACCAAGTTGTTCATAATTTTAAAGAAAAGCATATTGATATTGTCAAATTTATGATTTCAGTTTAACATTATATTATAATATAGTTATCGTTTGGGCAACTAAGAACATAGGGAAGTTATTCAGATTTTTATATATCACATTAAGGAGGAGTGCTAATTTCTAAGAGTATCACTAACATATCCTTTTCTAGGAGTATATTGATATAGGTTTTCAAGGAAATAATACAGCAACAGAAATTATTGAAAGTAGGAGATAGTCATCTAATGACGATAAAGAATGAGTGTAAATATAGCAACTAAGTAGGAATATATTTGTTGTAAAAGTGATCAGTGTTGAAAATATTATATATTGCCATGTGGCCAAAATTTTGGAAGCCTATGTGCATGTCCATGTGGCTAAAAAAAAGGCTTAGTGACTAAGCCTTATGTTTAGCCACATGACAACATAGTTGGTGACTAATGGCTTATAATGCCATGTGTCACCAACCATGGTGGCTATAAATAGGAAAGGTTGACTGTTTTTTTAAGTTTAATTTTTCTTTCAATTTTAAGAGAATTCTCCTTTTAGAAAGTTTCCAAAAATATTAACTTTCTATATATAGAAACTTTCCACTTTTAAAAATTTTATTTTGTATCGTAGTTTATTGTATAACAATAATAAGTATAAATAAAATAATGATATAAAAGTTTTTATGAGATGAAATCAACTCTTATCATTCTAACTTTTAGATAATGAGAATCATAAAAATGTATTATTATCATACTATACAATTTACCTTTTCAAAAGAAAATAATCAATAAACTTTATTAGTATTAAAATGAATATCTTGAATAAAAATAAAATTGTCTTCAAATTGTGAAATGATAAAATATGTTAATTTTTATATATATAACAAAAACATGAAGATCAATGACTTATGAAGACGTAAAATTCAGCTTCGTATTTTTCTTTAAAATATTTAGTGATATTTATTGTCACTATACTTTCAAATAGTAAATATACAATTCTAGGACTCTTTATTTGAGTTGGTTTTAGTATTTTCATTTCTATGGATGAAAAAATTATTAAGTAATATTCATTCATTAAAAAATTATGATAATAAACAATGTTACCTAAGAAATTCGACATACAAGTTATATTAACGGAAAAGAGCCTAAAATGTCTTTCACCTATTCAAAAGGGGCCTAAAATGTCTTTCATTAACTTATTGGATCTAAAATACCCTTACAGTTAACCTATTGGGTCAAATTGCCCTTTTTTTAAAATGATTAACTATTAAATTAAAATAAATAAATTTGTCAATTACATGATATTTTGTTATTGATTGATTTTTTATTTTAATTAATTAATTTACTCAACCGGATATGAACCAGTTGGTTCAGCCCCATAAAATAACCCAGTCCCCAAAATAATTTCACCCCATCCACCCAAATAGCTTAATCCACCCCAATCATTCACATAAAATACTTTCAGCATTGTCTTTTGTATAATACCCAATACGTGCTGTTTTAGAAATCTGAATTTATAAGTTATTTTAGTTCTGCTGCATAAAAATTTTCCACCCTGTTTCTGCAGTTTTTTTTTATGTAAACAGACTTGAAGAGTTTTAAGTAGCATTCGTAATTTGTAACTTGTCTCTATTGGTTGTAATTAGGGCTGGGCAACGGGCTGGGATCTATATTTTTCGTCATGGTTCATCCCGTCTCCGTCGGATTCAAAAATTTAAAAGACTTTTTACGAAAAAAGATAAAGTAGCCGTTACAATAGCTAGTAACGGCTATATAGCCCTTTTTGTCACACACCACCCCCTCAGCCCCCCAACTAATTTTTTTTCTTATAATACCTCCATTTTCACTCATTTTTTTTCATTAAATCCTTCATTCTCTCTAATCTCTCATTCTTTCTCAATTTTCTACTCTCTCAATTCTCAAATATCAAATTATCAATTACCGAAATCTCCAATTTATAATTATTTAATTTTTATTATTATTTTTTAATTGAAGATTAAAAGCTAAATTTGGTGGATTTTGGAGGTAAAAGCTAAATTTGGTGGATTTTGGAGGTAAAAGCTAAATTTGGTGGATTTTGGAGGAACAATCTTCTTCAACTTTCATCATCAAATTATTAACTTTCAGTTATTTACATCTCTTTTTACACAGAAGTTTGGTACATTTGTTCCACTCTCTAATCTTGTTATATCATTTTCGCAATAATTATTTATCATTTTTTTTATTGAATTTGCTATTGAATTTTAATTTTATTATATTATGGATTTCTCTAAAAAAAATTCGGGAAAGAAGGAAATTACTTCTAAATTCTTTTTAAGAAGATAATAGGTTCTAGTTCATTTTCAATCTAAAGTTTCTTTAGTTAGATATAATACTGATGATATGACACATGTAGATGATTTTACCCCTCTACAAAATGTACCCATAAAAATTAATATTGATACTCGTATTTCCCATGAAATTTTTGAAAAAATGTACCATAATTTTGAAGAGGATTTAGATGAAGAAATAGAAGTATACTTAGATGAAGATTTAAATGAAAACCAACTAGTCCCGCTACCGAAGTGCCAACTCAGTCTCCAGATGAATTTGAGTCCGAGATACGAGCTAGTTCTCCCCCTGCTTCTCAAAGAAAAAGAAGGAGTACGGCTCTTGTAGCACGTTCGAAAAAATCACTTGTCTAGCATTTTTATATTTTGAATATCAAAAAAACTATTACTAGTCGTCTTTGTAAAAAAAGTTGTGTTTATAAATCTGATGATTGTGGAGGTTCAACGAGGGGAGGGGGAGGGGGAGGATGATTAGATATTTAGAATCTATGCATAAACAGAAGTGACAGACACATTTAGCAAGTCTTGATCCTGTTATGTCTACTAGTAGTATTCGATCATCGTATGGAGGGTCAAATATGGTTCAAAGTGAACTAAATCGTTCAAACACTACTGAACCTCTTTCACAACGTCCCTATAGCAAGGATCGTGATCGTGAAGATTTTTGCTGAAATGATTGTTTGTTCTGGGTTGCCTTTTAATTTTGGTGAATATTCTGCATTTATTACATATATTCGGTATACAATTTAATCACAGTTAAGAAGGTATTTCTCGAAGTATTGTAAAAAGAGATATATTTAATTTTTACGAACAACATTGTCAAATGATTTGTGAATATTTTGAATTATTGAATTATAGAGTTTCCATAACAACTGATATAGGTCGTAGTCGTATTGGCTTTGATTATTTTACTGTTATAGTACACTGGTTGATTATAACTCGAATCTACAAAAACGAATTATTACTTATAAAATTTGTGAAGTAAAACAAACCGGCGCCTATAGTGCTAGTACGGTTGCTGAGATTTTAGATTTTTATAAACTCTGTGATAAAATACTTAGTATTATACTAGATAATGCTTCTGCTAATTTAAAGACAATAAACTTATTAAAAAGCAGAATTTATCCAATTTGTGCAGATGCTTTTCATGTTAGATGTGCTACACATATTTTAAATTTAATTGTGGACGATGATATAGAATTACTTAAAAATAGTTGCGAAAAGATTGATAATGCATGTTTTTGGATTTTTTATATGTATAAAAGTAGCAGAATTAATCACTTTAAAAAACTTTGTGAGGTTGCGGGACTTACCTATAGAAAGGTTCCCAAACATGTTAAAACTAGGTGGAACTCTTTTTACGAAATGTTTGAAGTTGCATATAAATAT
>JBDJHY010236138.1:0-10925 GCA_039654485.1 Withania somnifera
AAACACAGAAGACATGCTCACTGTAGGCCTTAACAGGTACACAGAAGAAGACAAAAGTAAATACACTCACATGAAGTAACCAATCCTCTGTACGTTTCTCCTCAGTACCCGTAGGCCCATCAAGAAGAATCCATGAAAAGCTACCCTAAATGTTCTTGGTGTATCCCTACTCGGTATATCATCATTATCATCATTATCATCATCATCATCATCATTATTAGTATTTTAGATAATAATAATAATAATAATAATACTAATAATAATAATAATAAATAAAAATAAAATAAGAAAATAGAGGGGTTAAGATGGATAGACCTATTTCCTAAATACACCCCAACACTACTTGCTGGTTTCAGCACTTATTTAACATTAATTATCCTACAAATACTTGCAAATTACAATGGAAGGATATACACTCCTTTCATTTATGGAATATATGGTTCACACACAACGAAAGCTTATTCAACCGCAGAAATATGAATTTACCTACACGCTTACCCTAATGCAGGCTACAGAATACCAAATGTTAGTAGGCAAGCATAAAAGTAAAGCACCACTCATCCCCCAAATTTACCTACACACTTACCCTAATGCGGGCTACAGAATACCAAATATTGGAAGGCAAGCATAAAAGGAAAGCACCACTCATCCCCTACCATGTCAGCAGGCATCCGACTTAACAAAGGATACAAACTCAATACAGATGGGTCATCTCTTTGTAACCCAGGCTATGGAGGCATAGGTGGAGTCATCCGAGACTCCATTGGAACCTGGATAATAGGGTTTATAGGTAGCTACACTCACATTACAAATAGTAAAGCTGAGTTATTGGCATGGGTTGCTATTGCCACGTGCAAGATCTCTAACACCACTTGATGTCAATTGACTTCAAGATAATAAATTAACTAATTAACAATGGACACACTACTTAAATTAATACTATATTGAAATGCAGGAGCTCGTGCAACAGTTCGGGGTGTGGCTTATTCAGCATAGTGTCTGAGAGATCAATCCAGTAGCTGATTTTTCGGCTAAACAGGGAGTAAAAAGTAGAAGCTTTGCTAACGTTGTGGAGTGGAAATTTTCCCCTTTGCGCACCAACTGCTGGAAGTAGTCAAGAAAGGAGGTCAAACTGCCAACCCTCCCCCTTTTGACCACATTTTGTATTTTAAACTAACCCCAAATGTTAATATTATTTCTACAACCAGCCACAAGGTCACTATCTAATGTATGATGCAAATTTTATATATATGCAATATAAAGATTTTAGTTATCAGAAAAAAAAAGGGCACCAATTTATTGATGTCGCTACCATAAAGAATATGGGAATCTTAATTCCTTGACAGGCATCTTTTTCTTTCTAAATTAAATATGTCTTTTTTTTAAAGATTTTAATTTTAAAAAAATTATTTGGTCGAGAGTATGGTTTAGGTATTAGTTAATTAAGTACTGGTAGAATTGTGGAATAAAATTTAAGGCCCACCATAAATTCTTGGATTATATTTTTTGGTATGGAGAATTTAAATTTGAATACTAGTTATATATATTTTAAGACAAATTGACTAAAGTGAGATGCCGTTAAAGTGACCTCTTTTGTTGAGATTTATTTATTTTAAAATATAAAAGACAGTGTGTAACCTATGTGAATATTGATCGGCCCAAATGAAGGTCGATATTTTACAAAATTAAATGTACATTTTGTGGTAATAAACTCATGATAATATTTAGTTTTACATGTGAATAAATAAATTGAATCAAAGGAAGATTTATTATTTGACATGGTCCTTTAGTATCAATGCTTGAATATTATAATAAGATTTCATTTACAAGTTAATATTTTGTCCAAAGATGAAATATTAATGGAGTGTCTAATGTCTTAAGATGAGCGTTTTATCTTCAATTAAAATTTATTTTCAGTTTGGTTTAAGTAATATGCCAGCTTATTATGTTATTTATTATTCTCTTATTCCGCTGAAAGTACTCCTACAACTATTTTAATGCCAACATCAATTCAATTCCTATGTCAAATGGTACTAACTTCAAGTCATGAAAAGATAACCTTAACATAATTCTCAAAGTCAAGGATCTCGACCTTGTGGTAAGGGTTGATTTGTCACCACCTCTTACATATAAGAGTTAGATGAAAAGAGGAAAATGAAAAGGTGGGATAGATCAACTAGGATGTGTTATGATGATCATGAAGAAGGTCATTCCAGAGATATTTAGGGGCACTATGACCAACAAGTTAAAGATGACTAAAGAATTCATTTCTACAATTGAAAAGTTATTTGTCAAAAGTTAAAAGGCTAGGATCTGTAGATTCTCGATAAGGAAAGCAATTAAAGTTGGACCTCTCTGAGGACTTGCTAGTGCATTTAGTTTTAATATCCCTTCCATCATAATTTAACCAGTTTAAGGCGGGCTATTATGGCCGAAAGAAACCTGGCCTATGAATGAGCTCATATTATGTTATGTTCAGGAAGAGGATAGATTGAAGCAGGAAAATACAGAAAGTGCTCTCTTAACTATTGTACTAAAGGACAAAAGAAAATACAGTAAAAGAACAAATAAAGAAATTATGGACACAGCAGTACAAAAGGAACACATGAGGAACCAGATGGTTGTTTCTTCGCAACGCTGCAGCTCATAAGAAGAAAGGTTGTACCAATTATCACCAATGTCATGCAAACAAAAGTACATTTCTTAAATTTATTTGTTTTAAGATTAATTTGACTTCGATACTAAAACAAACGTGATGGATAGATTTTTGTGCAACAACTCATATCAATATTTCTATGCAAGGATGCCTAAATTGTAAAATGCCTAATGATGGTGAAAAATCTATATTGGTGGAGGCAAGTCGATGAAAGTCAAAAAAAATTATATTATTGTTAAGAAATTTATTTTTATTTAAATTTGAATGAGACTTTAGTTGCATTGTCTTTTAGATGAAATTTGTTTTCTATTTTAATACTAGACAAGTTTTGTTATATTTCGTTCATTCAGAAAATGAGAAAACTAACTCATTAATAATTCAAAATTAGTTGGTTCGGTTGTTTATCAGGTGACAATAATCTGTCTTGATATAATTGCTTTGGTCAATCCTTTATGTTAATATAACTGGTGAAAAAGCAAATTAAGTAGTGAGAATTTAGCTTCATTGTAGCAAAAAAATTAAACTATATCTCAAAAGAAAATTAAGAGATTTGTGTCTAATGGTATTTTCTATATTTGTAAATTTTTTAAAGTTTAATATTTGTGATTTATTTAAAAAAAATAATAGAATATTTGGAGCCAACGGGTAATTCAACGTCTTAGAACTTATAAACATGAAAAATTTATAAACAAATGATTTCTTGAAATGAATATAATATTTCGTAATATTCATAGATGACTTTTCAAGATATATATGGCTATGTTTAAGCACAACAATTTATATTCTTAACAGATTTTTGACTAAAATCTATATCTTAATGAATACTCTGAAAGATTTTAGGGGTTAATAGTTTTTTCATCACACTCTTAAGATAAGATTATTTATGAAACGAATAATATGATATTCATTAAGGATGTGGAGATTAGGGGGAAAATGGTCAAGAACGTGTCTTTGGAGAATAACATATCAATATTTCTTTAAATGTTATTAACAATGTTCAAGAATAACTTTCTAAACCTTCATTGTTCAAGAAGCTAAAAAAGATAAAGACAATATTCAACTCTCAAAAAGTTTAATAAGTTGCTTCTAAAGAACAAACCCTATAACCTAAAAAATTAATTTCATTAACTTTTTTTATAGATGTATGGATTTATGCAACAATATCATTAATGGTATTGGATTTCATCAAGTTATCATCTTGTTTGGTTTCAAGATGAATCTTACTGATAATTTTACTTACCATAAGTTCAGTTGGAGTAAGTATGTTTTTTCTAATTTGTATGCATATGAATATTTGCATATAATTTTTGGATATTGTATAAATATTTAAATAATTTATAAATTCATGTATTAAAGGTAGTCAAAAGATTAATAAGACATTTAGAGTGAATAATTATTTTATGCTCACATGAAAAAGTAAAAAAAGTTAAAGAAAATTAGGTATTCAAATACCGACTTTGTCAAATGCCAAAGTAATATTATACATATTTGGTTGATGATCTATGTAGGGGAGTTTTAAATGAACACCATAGCTCTTTAAAGTTGAATGCATAGCATATTATGTGGCATCTTCTTGTGGAATACGACTACAAAATTTTTACACTAAATATGAATTCGTAAATAATGATGAAAGACACTTTAGTTAATTTGTAATAATAAGTTAGCAATATTGTGTTTCAATAATAACAGGAGTTCGGTAAAGTCAAAGAACATTATATAAAGTCTTTGGTTGTTAAAGAAAGAGTTTAGAGTAATAATGTGTCTGTAGAACATATTTGTACATACCCGATGGTTTTTTATCCACTTACTAAGAGACTTTCACTCAAGGATTTTATGGACACATTGCGCATAAAGGTGTCATGTCATTTCAGGATATTTAATTTTAGTTGGAGTTTGTAGCCTTTTGAATATTTTTTATATAGACACCATTCGATTTTCAATTTAAGGTTCAGGTTATGATTTATGTTTAAGGATTTTAAGATTATTTCTTGTAATATCCCATGCTTGTACTAGCATAGGAAGTTCATATATCATCTTAATTACAGGACCAAATTAGAAAATATTTGCACGAAGTCACAAGTCAAGACATGACTTGTGACTAGCTTTCACGACTCTTTACTCAATTTGTTGGCCAGAACCTTGTCATTTTAAAATTCCTATAAATATTCTAAGTATAGGACCACGAATGGAGGTATGACTCGTGACTCCTAGTTATAAGTCGTAGTTTCAAGTTGTGGTCTTGAGATTTAGAAACTCAAACTTTCAAGCTATAATGTCATGAGTTATCTCATGACTTGCAACTTGTACCTATAAGTCGTACCCTAGACTCGTAGGATCTTGAACAAAATTCCAGTAAATCAAACTTTAAAGCCACGAGCCAAGTCACGACTCATGACTCAATATCACAACTCTTGGGGCATCTCTTACTGATCCATGATGGTAAATTTTTTGTATTTTTGTTAAGTCATCCAGGGGCATTCTGGACCTTTCCATTGACCCCATTATATGTAGTAAGATGTTTTAAGCCTCTTTTTACCCATAATATAAATATCAAAAGCCTCATTCTTTATAATTTTTTCATAATACTCAAAAGAAAACAGAAGGTCTTCTCATTCAAGTACGTTCAAGGTTCTTCACCTAGGGTTTCAAACTCTTCAATTTCTCTAAGATTCTACTTAGATATTCACTTCAAGTCAGGTACATGGGTATTCAATGGGAGTTCCTTTCACTCTCATGCCTAAACTCTATTTTTTTCAAGTGATGTTTATAATCCTTTATCTAGGGTTCAAAACCCAACCCCATAATTTTTATTGCTATTGTTAGCATATATTTAGATTATGAAACTTTATATTATTTTAGATTTACAATCATGAATTTTACCTATTTCATGGAAACAGTCATAAAGAAACATGCTCAACTCATTTATCATAAATCATAATAATTTATGACTTTAACATATCAGAAATCATGAACTATCAATAGAATTTATATGAAATTGGTTTTGTTGAATATTACTTGAACTTAGAAATATTGATGAAACAAACATGATAATTTTATGATAGAAAACTAAGGATTTCGAAATCAACTATCATTAGTCCATTCAAGTTAGATATGGTATCCAGCTGGCCATCAATGATTAGTATTAGACAGAGTATTCAAATATGCCCAATATGATAGATTTTCATGAATTATAAGCATAGTGAATGTCTTGGGAGGATTTTTTAAGCATCAAAAGGACTTCTCTTTCTTGTTAAAGGATGGTGATGTTCAAGCTCACAAAATGTGTAATCATCACAAGACTACTTTTATAGCCTAGTTAATGATCTTTAGCTTAGTATGGCATGATTAGTCCTAACTATAGCACGTTAGGGTAAACTTTTTCAGTATGGATTTATGATACAAGACCTTTTTTAATATGGGTTTATGATGCAGAACTCCACGTTGCTCATATCATTATTTATATCGATTAATAGAAACTTCCACCTCCTGACTTATGTTTTGAAACTAAATAGTTGTATTCATCCAAATAAGATTAGGACTTGTATATGACATTTTAGAAACTTGATAAGAGAATGTTTTCAACTTACTATAGTTTTTGGGTCTTTTCACAGCTTTCATATTTTTAAATGACTTTTATACCTCATACCCTTCACTTATGCATTGAGATAATGTTCATATTTATTTTATATTTTATGCATATACTCCCATACCACTATATTCAATGTACCAAACCCTATTTATAGCTCTATCTTTTCATTATAATGCAGATTTAAGTTTTCTTACTCATCCGCTTGGCTAGTAGATGATATTTGCAGTGTTTGGTGAGTCATCAAGAATCGAGGGCCACAGGTTCGTTCTTTATCTATTTTATATTTTCAGTTTAGACTTACTTTTGAGAACTTTTAGGGGACTTGTCTAATCAGATCATCTTATGAGTTTTAGTGGTTTCATACATTGAGTTAGTATGTTGTTAGATTAATTATGTTTTTTCTCAATTTGTGGCCATCTTTTAAGACAGTGAAATTTCACTTTTATGCTATTGTTAGTACTAAATTTATGTCGTTTACTGTGTTTACTAATTATTTATACTTATGACTCAGAGTATGTGCCAAGGAATATCCTAGGCCCACTTGTGGGTCTTAAGCGTCGTGTTACATCCAGGGGTAGCCTCAAGGAGTAGAAAAATTGGTACCAGAGCTATGTTTCAAGTGTCCTAGGGAATTTCTAAAATCAAGTTTAGTAGAATCTCTTTTATAGGTGTGTATCAAGCCACACTTATAAAGGAGACGTTACCAAGTGTTTAGAAAAAAGTCTTACTTCTCTCATGTCTTCCTTCGTACAATAGAGTCTAACTGAAATTCCTCTAATTTGTGCTATATTCTTTTAGATTAAAGATGCCTCATCCCAGAAAACCCACTTGTTAGTCCAAGAAAAAAACCCAACCTACTCCAGCAGCTCAACCTAAGCAAGGCACTATCGCTGAGTTTCTGAGATGTCATTCAGTTATTGTCTTAGGCAGTTACTCCTAAGTAAACCAATAATATGCAGCTCCTACAACCCCAGTTCAGTTCGTTATTGCTTCAAGGGTCAGAGACTAGGATGATCTACATCTTCCCCCATTTTACTTGGTCCAAGGTTGAGGAGGATCCTTAGAATTTCTGTATGAGGTTGTTAAGATTCTGGATGTCATGCAAATCATAGGGATGGAAAGAGTTAAGTTGGCATACTATTAGCTAAAGGATGTGGGTCACCTCTTGTTCACTTAGTGGAAGGACTGTAAGGGTATTTTTGCCGCTCTAGCTACTTGGGAGATATTTTTTGAACCTTTTCTTGGTAGGTTATTTCCGAGGGATTTGAGGGAGGCTAACAAAAAAGGAATTTATGAATATTAGGTAGGTTTCTATGTTTGTGAAGAAGTATGGCTTAAAGTTCAAGCAACTATCCAAGTATGCTCCTGAGATGGTTGTTGATCCTAGGACCAGTATTATAAAATATATTTTAGGTAGTAAATATTTAGTGAAGAAAGAGTGCAAAATGAAGTTGTTGATCGGGGATGTGAATATCTTAAGTCTTATGTCATATGTATAGCAGATAGAGGATGAGAAGGTGAGAGAGAGGGATAGGAAAAATAGCGGGAAAGGTTTAATCAGTATAATCAGAGTTAGCAATAGAGATTTGGTGGGGCTACAGTCCTCCTTCTCAACGGATATTTTAGTACCAGTTTTGTCTAACTGGTGTACCATCTATGACATCTAGGTCTTTCTAGTTTTAGAAAGGGAAGTCCTCCGCGGATAAGTTTCAAGGTACTATCAGACTAATACTATAACTTTTTGCACTTGAAATTTGAATGGGAAGAATCATATGAGTTGTTTAGCTGGTCAGGATGGGTGTTTTGGTTTTTTCCAACCGAGTCATAAATTGAGAAACTGCCCAGTAGCAAGAATGGGAAATGCAAATTTGGTAAGATCTCAATTTTAGCATAAGCAACTCTTCTAGCCCACCTGTAATGACCCTCATGGTTATTTATGATAAATACATAATGTTTTATATTCTAGACCATTTTGGTAGTTTTCCAAAGTCATTTATGACTTGCTGGGACCGATAGTTCGGATCCCTAGCAACTCAGTTGAGAAATATCTCAAATTCCTTATTTTAGAGCCTAAAACTAAGTACTCATTGACCAAAGTCAACTTTTCTTGAAGACAATCTCGAAATTTAATTTTGATAGTTCTGTTAACTCCGGAATACGAAACAAAGTGAAGATTGACCTTCAGTTTATGTTTTGGAGGTTTCATTTGCAAGTTATGCGAAATTGTGGATTTTAGTTTAGTTTTAGCCTAAAGAGCAGCTTGGGTGGTAATTTGATGTTCGAGGTATCAAATTGGAATTTAGACGCTTTCACCAGCTCTAGAATGGTGATCTTAGGCTAGGTTGACCTTTGGAATGCTTCCCAACATGTACGTGCTTGATTCGAGTCATTTGGTGGAAAGTGGGAAACTTTCTAGCCTTGGTAGGGGTGTATTTCAATCAAACGACCTCTTATGTTATTTTCGTCAATTCCATTGAGTCCAAAACATGTTTTCCACTCAAAAAACACATAAGGTTTGTCAAATTTGGAGTCCGTTTCAATTTCTTGCCTTCGTTTGAAAATTCTGCGGTTGTAGAATTTCTACAATAGGCGCGATCACGGTAAAAAAAAAATTAGCGCAACCATGCTTAAATAGCGATAACGCGCCCTGTTGCAGCCAATTAAAAAGAGAAAAAACTTGATTGTTCATCCCTTTTCCCAATTTCTTTTCTTTTCCTTATATATATTTTTTTGGGGAATTCCGTCAAAATTTGTGAGAAAGTTTTTGAAAATTTCTTGCGTCGTTTCCCACCATTGGTAAGTCTTCCTCTCTGTTTTAAACTCTTCAAATCCGTTGTTTCCACCATTAATGGAACCATAAGTTGAACTTGATGGAATCCTTCCATAATCTCTAAATTTTTCAGTAATTCTTCGTAAATTGAATATATATTGATCCTAGAATTATTATTACCCCAAAATTCCGAAGTTAAATTCGTAAAGATTGAACCTTTGACCCCTTTAGGGTTAAATTTTCCCAGGCTATTTTACAGCCTTTCTCACGCTCGAATTATGCTCAATTTTGGAGCACGGGCTCCTGGTATCGTTGGGAACCCGGTAGTAAAATTTATTTTTAGTTTCGGCAAACGGGCCCATAATCTTGTTAGAGGTCTGATTTTTGGCCCAGTCCGAAATTTAGTATTAATTACACTGTTAGACTCGTATTAACATATAGAATTCATTGATGCACATTTCATATCATTCGTAGATTATTTGATATCAGTCGGAGCAATATTTTTGAGATTACACCGCTTTATCGTCGGACGATAGGTAGGTTTCATGGGGCTATCTCTAGGCTTATAGCTTTAATAATTGTATTAAATAGCATCCATAGGTTGGGTAGCTAGGTTGTATAGTAACCTTGTATCATTCTTTTTTCCGTTTCATGTTTATAATTATCTGTTGGCACCCGAGTGATATGGGCCGAGACTTAGCATTTGATTTGAACACCTGTGCAGGGCATAGGATGTGGATATTTCCTGATTATATTTGATGTATTTATGTGTTGTTGATATGCCATGCATTCATGACACGAGAGGCCAAGCCTAAGACTCCAATGATTGTATTGGGGCTAGGCTCGTATCACCACTTGATTTTGAGCCGCGGAGGCTAAAGAAAGATTTTGATAATGATTATGAATAACAATATGAATTGAGAAACCAGAATATGTAATGGTAATATAAGTAATTGGATTTTTACTGATTTAGACTAGACATGGAGTTAAGCACACGATAACACTATTTTTACTTGATTTAGCCCAAACATTCCCCCCTGGCTCGGGAAAAAATCTCATTTGACTAATTGATGCTGGCACTTGAGTCCAACCAAGAATTGGCAGTGAGTACAACGCTGGGACTTGAGTCCGTCGTCATATGACAGTGAGTACAACTTTTGACACTTGTGGCACTACTGGCTATGGATACATGGTGATACCCAATTTGTTGATGGTTATGTTGAGATATCATGATATACAGTGCTTGACAGTACGATTGATATTCGGCATAATACGCCAGAGTATTTCATATGGGCACTAGATACCAGACTATTGAGACCCTTGGGGCCCTGTGATTTGGGATGTGAGGATATGATGATGTTAGATTTGTACATGGTGATAGACCCCCATGGACCTGCCTCCGGGCTTCCACACGATGTGGAAGAGTGGGTATTTGGAGTATGGGGGATAACACACGCCGAGAAATTTTAGGGTAGCCTTCCATGGGTTTTTCCTGCTGGGCCTACAGGTACTGAAGGAGATGCGTAATCAGCATGGTTACCTCACGCATTAAGTTTACTTTCCACAATTGTTTTCTTCAGTGTACCCTGGCTGAGATGTAAGGCCTGCATTGAGTGTGTTTCTTTTGATGTACACTGCACTTCTTTTTATGGGACTTGTCAGATTTTTAATTGTTTTATTTTATATTTGTATTACTATATAGTTGTCCTTGTTAGTCACTTGTTCTTGCATGTCAAGTGGGATTAGTGCTTTACACTCTATTTCAGTTATTATTCTTTCACTTGAGGTTACCGATATACCTACCATGATCTATCCCTATCTTCTTAGACTCCCATTGTTTGTGTTATATTTCACAAATGTTGTTGTGAGGATGCCAGGTATGTTTTCTTTCATTGCCTACAATCTGGTTA
>JBDJHY010236158.1:0-10924 GCA_039654485.1 Withania somnifera
AAGAGTTATACATGAAAAGTACTACCCGGAATACGTGGTGGAGTTATGGTAGGATTGTGATTGCCATAATTAGCTTTATCACTCCTGGAAATCATGTAAAGATTAACTCCTCTCCTTACTAGGCACTAAAGCATCTATAAAAGCTCAGGTAAGGCCAGGAAAACAGGTACGCTCTATACTTTGAATTTATACTACTAAATACTTTGGTAACTCTCCTTGCTTGGTTACTGACTTAAGCATCGGAGAGCAACCCTGGGGACTACCCTGGGCCTTTTTGTTTTGCAGGAACGTTCGTGATCTTTATTAACAAGTTTGAAAGTTCTTTTGTTCGTGGTTCTCAGACGGATAATTACCCTGGTAAGTTTTAGGACTTATCATATACATATATTTATATTATAATACATATATCGTTAGTAACTTATCATATTTAGTAAATACCGTTACTCGTTAATTTTAATTTTTATATGTAATTATTATTAATAACTCTTGAGTATTCGTACTAATTTTTTAATTTAAACTATATAAATATATATTTTGTAAATGCATTTAATTTTATTTTTTTAAAATAAAATCACTATTCACGATGGGTTGGTTCGGATACTATTCACATGGGTTGGGCCGGTCCGGATCAAATGTTTTGAACCGGATTGGCCCGGCCCAAAATGACCCGGCTCGATACAATGGTGGCTCGAATGACCCGGAGACCAGCCGGTCCATGAACCAAATGGTCTGAACAAGACTGGACCGGCCCATGGTCAGTTTTACTCCCAATAGGCTAGTTTTTACTTCTTCTTTCCACATTATTAATTCTTATTCTGATGTGGACTTATTCTTATCTACTGTTATAATATTCCTTGAAAGTTCAGCAAAATAAGTGTACAATCATATGTGTGTCGTTGCAATATATAGAAGTAGTTACCATGCACACGTACGTTCTTCCCTTTTTTTTCTTTTTTCTTTGTCAAAGAAAGGAAATTTGCAAGTATGAATAAATGTTTTTTCTTTAGTTATTGTAGTCATTAATTAATACTTACTATATAGTAGTAGATAGTGATATGATATTGGAAAGCATCGATCGTGCTAGGCCTATACTTCGATGCCTAGCCTAGATGACCGAGGCAAGGGCAACATTGAGGTGCCAAAGAGAGCTCTAATGGACGAATACAAGGACCAAAAGGAACAATCCCGAGTTTGGAAGATAGCTTGGGAGACAATCGAAGACATCAAGGGCTTAATTCGATGAGACCAAACTTGAAGGGTCATTTTGCCATATTGACTCACTTTGGGGCTCAAGTGTAATTATTGAAAGTAGAGTAGTATAAAACTAGATCTTTCAAATTTTCCACTTCAATTATTTTGGATGATGAATTAAGTAAGTTTAGTAAAGCTTGTAGTAGTATCTAGGGTTAGTACAATTAGGGTAATTTCCTAGCCAATCAACTTGTTGATCATAGGATTACGAATCCAAAATAGGGTTCCTTTTATTTCTCATCTAGAACTTTTTATCTTGATCTTCATATTGAGATGTGCTTGTGGATTCAATTGGATTTCCCAATCATTGAATGTCATTCACTTCTCCCTTTAGTTAATTGTGGAATCAATTAACTATTCTTTGTTCTATTTCTCATCTAATTTCTTCATTTCTCATCTCCAATTTCCAAATCTATCTCAGTTTGGTGTTTTGAATTGTTTATTTCGTTGTTCTGTTATGCAAACCTAGATCCCTGATCTTGGTGTATCATATGGTATCAGAGCTTAAGCTAGAAGGTTATTCCTACAAATTTCAATCCTAGGTTCATAAATTCAAAAATCCAAAAAAAAATAAATTTTTTTGTTTGATTCTATTGCTTTTGACACTAGATTCTTGTTCCCTAGTGTTATTTGAGTCAAAATCCAAAGTTTTGTTCGATTAAAATTGTAGAAAAGAATCTATCATTGAAGGGTTTGAAGCTCAAGTGGATCTCAAAATTTAGTGGTGTTTAAGTTGAAATTGGAGCCTACAAAGTTGATAAGTGTTCAATTCAAGCTACAAGGAGCTCGAATCTCAAATTTCATGTAAATCGGAGTCGATTTGAGTGAGTTTTGAGTTTTGGGTTGTTCATTATTCTTCATAGTAGATTGGAAATTTGGAGCTCAAATTGGTGTTTTTAATTTGTTGAATTCAAAGCTTTTATGGTGTTAAGAAGTTATTCTCACAGTGTAAGAAGCTTGAGGTTTGAATTTGGTGTGCATTGGTGAAGATTTGAGTGAGGTTCAAAATTTGGGTGTTCATCTTCTACATCTCTATAGATTCGAATTTTGAACTTCAATCGTGGTTTAATTGTTGAATTTTGAGGCTTCTAAGTTATTGGGGAGTGATTTTCATAGCTTAAGGAGTTTGAAATCGAATTTGGTGAGAATTGATGTTGATTTGAGGGAGATTCGAATTTTGAAGTTCATCTTCAATATTGTTCTTCAAAGTTTGAAAATTGGAAATTGAGTCCTCAAATTCGTTAAGATTTGAGCGTAAAAACTATTGAGGATTTTTTTCCCATATCAAAAGGAGGTCGTGGTTGAAATATGGTGCAAATCGAAGCTGAATTTTTGAACTTTTACCAAGTGTTCCACGTATGGGCCACGCCATTTGATACATCAGCAGCCACGTCATCATTGAACCAAAATTTGACTACTAATTCAGCAGTGCGTCATCTACCAATTCAGCACTCTGCGCTGATCGCTAACTCAGCTGCCACACCAGTGCCAACAAGTAGCCTGTCAGCGCCTGCATCAGCAGCTGGCTAGGTGCCATATCAGCGCCAGCAAATAGCCAACACAACAACCTTCCCCCACTCTCAGCTTAGAGACTGTAATACACTTCAGAGAGCTAAAAGTGTGCAGGAATTTTAAGGGCCAAATATTTGGCTTTGTGTTGGAAACTTGTTTTGGACCCAAAAATTTTTCGAAGTGACAAAACCTTCTAGTTTCTTTTTCTATACTCTTTCTTCTTAATTTCTCAACTATTTAACAGCTAATTAATGAATCTAATTACTTGTTAATTAGTTTCTAATCCACACACTTTTTTATTCTTAAAACTAATCAACAAGTAATTCTTCTACTTTTTATGATTAGTACTTGAGTCAGTCTTTTTTTTTATGTGCTTCTTTTTTCGTGCTTTTCTCTTTTATTTTCGTAGTTAACTTCTTGATTCAAGTTTTTTTTGTTCTTTTGTCCTTTGAAGTGGTATATAAGAATTCATTCCTCCACTAAGGATAAGCAACCATTATGAAGTGATTGGTCAAGTTAGTCCTCTATCAACTTTTAAAGAACGTATTTAGGTATGTGGAGTGAATTTCAAATACGAGAGGAGTGAGGATTTTAATACTAACTTATTTGTTGAATTTTTCAGGTATATAAGAGGTGATATAAGGTGGAAAAATGTCACCCGTGGATGTAGATTATGTAGGAGAAGACATGAGTGAGTATACCTATAGCATTGAAGTCTATGAGTATGAAGAAAAAACTCATGAATACAAAGAACATTTCCATGAGACCCTTGATGGTTCTTGTGGACATGATAAAGATGCTCATGAGTATGGGTTTGAGACCTATGATGATGAAGGTAGTTCCGGATATAATTATGTCGTCCAAAAAGTGGAGTATACGAGAAAAAAGTAGTGAGGTTGAGCTTTCTTCCACGTCTTGTGCTACTTTAAAGTCCAAGCAAAGAGGACTAGATGTGTGGTGTTCTTCTAGTCCAAGACACTATGTGGATTATAGAAGGAAGTCGGAAGACATAAAAATACCACTTGCTAATATAACATGGCAAGTGATTGGCATATATGGGGATAGGGGATACGAAAACCAAAGAAGGGGAGATAATGTAAGAAGGGCCTTGTCTTTAAACACTCAAAGACAACCCCAAACCTAGCAAAAGCCCACCTCCCAAATAAGAACCCTTCGGACCAATATTAGACAAGCTTACCTACAATTCGCTCCACAATGACATTAGCCACCACAAGAGTATCATACTTTTGTGGTGAACCAAGGCCAACATTAAACACCTCCATGAAAGGCATCACATGCAAGGCATGTATCCTTCCAACTACCTAACCACGATTCTTCCAAAGTGCCTTTCCAAGATTGGGATAACTTGGAGAGGTTGGGTCTTGGGACAAAAATCAATGTGAATAGAGAGACTAGCATTTTAAGTACACAAGAATTGTGTCGTGCGATATAAGAAAATATTAACAACATCTCCCGAATGGTCTCCAAGCTTACGCCCGAAGAGATTAAACAATTGATAAAGACTCATTGTAAGGGTACAATGGAGGAGTCTTTAGCGGAAGAGAAGAAGGTTGCACCAAGTGAGGTTATCACTAAGGAGTCACACATGGAAGTTACTATTTCCCCTCCTAGTGCAACCAATTGGAAGCTTGATATAAAGGGATCTCCTAACCCTTCACTGGAAGTCCTTGGTACTTGTCCAAACTCCAATAAAATTGAGAAAGAAAAGATAGAGAGGAGTAAGGGAGTGTTATGTGAAACTCTAGAGTGAAAAAAAAAGATATGTGGAGTGATGTGAGTGATTCATCACAATGTTACACTAACTTTTCTTTTTCTATAGTTGTTGTGGATCTTACATAAATGTTCTTGGAAGCAAACCAAATGAAAAGACTCATTGCAAGGAGAACCATGAGGCACTTGAAAACTTTTCAAAGGGTCAAGAGTTCTAAAGAAGGTATAATAGCTAAACTCAACACTTCAAGCAATATGAAAGAGCATGATAATGACTTGAGTGTATATGGTAGCTTACCTTTGATTAATAATCCTTTGTCTTGTGATGATGAACCCTCTTATTGTGGTGAACATGGTAGCACTTTTTTGCATGATGATAATGGCAATATTGCAAGTACACAAACATTAATTGATCCTACAGATGACCGGGTTGACTCTTCTAGTGTTGATTTTTGTCGACCTAGTGTTAGCACTTGTGACTTGAATGGATTCTCACCATATGTCAAATCCAGTGTCTCTTTGAATGTTGTATATAATGTGGCTTATGAAAGTATTGGCATACTAGTTGATCCTTTTAATGACCGGATTGCATCTTCTAGCAAGATCAATTTGAGTCCACATAGTCCACACTTGTGATTTGAATAAAAATGCATTATCTTGTAGTGATGATGACCCTTGGGTGAAAAGAGTTTTGACTTGTTAGAATATTTTAGGAACCCAAGTGGTAAAGATACTAGTGAAGTTAGTTTTGATTGTGACCCTTTTTATGACTCTCTACCTTTGTTTGACAAGTATGAGGATGAATTACGTGACATTTATGATTGTATGAGTTGTAAATCATTTGATGTTCGTGATGGTTTGTGTCAAATTAGGAGTCCTTATATTAAGGATGGATGTTCTATGCTAGTTGGTCCTACGTGTGAAACGACGTGTTTGATTTTTGTTCCACAAACTAGCATGCTTTGTTGTGTTGGTCAACTCCTATGTAACAATAACCCACTAAGTAAGGATTTAGATCTTATGATTAATAAACCTTACCTAAGTGATAAAGTTGCTATAGTTGACCAAGTAGATAGTCATGTAGTTTATGTAAATAGTGATCATGATTTCTTGGATTATGATTTCACTTGTTGTTCTCATAAAAAAACTCATGGGATAGAGTATATCTTCAAGGATAATATCTTGTTTGATGATGGAATGACTTTAAAAATATGCCTAGTGGGGTATCTTGTGATGTTAAACATATGACTTTCTTTGGAGGTTATAGCTTGTTTAACAACCCACTATGGTTTGATAACGCACTTTCCAATGATTGCAACCTTTATTTAGAAAATGGTAGCACATTTATTGGAAGGGTTAGTGTTCAATAAGAAGGTGATACATGTTATCCAAATGTTTCTTTATCATTATGTGTTCCCATTCTGGATCCATATCATTATGTGCTTGAACCAATAAGTACCTTCTTATATGAGAACACATTAGTTGAATTCAATTTAAAAGACATTTTCCTATATTACATATTTTTCTATAATGATACTTGCATTTGTGTGAGGAGTTTTTCATATATGAGTGGGGTTGCCATTGGGGAAAATCAGTATTTTTTAACCCATGTGCTTGTAATTCTTTCCCGTTTGATCCCGATGATGATTTTTATTTTTGCACTTGTATGGGTGAGCTTGGTCAAAATGCCAAGCATGACTTGAGTTGGGTGGATCCATAGTATCTTCTCGGTATCCATCCCATGAGTGATTCTCATTGTCATCTTCAATATATAGGAAAGTTAGAGTATGTGATTGGACTCTATGTGGAAGTCCACTCCTTTTAGAGGATTATTGGGGCAAGAGAGATGGTCTTCTTCCATAAGGCAACTTGTTTACTTCATGTGATTGTGAATGTTTGCTTACTATGGGGATTGAATCTAATTGCAAACTAACCAATGAGGTTGCATTTAAGGGAACTAGTTCTCTTAACACCTTTCTATACTACCTCTTTTCTTATGAAGACACTCATGTTGGTTTGGGGTTAGTCTTTTATAGAGGTAGGGGTCTCATGTAGGTAATCGATTGCTCTTATTTTAAACCCACGTGACTCTTTTTAATTGGTATTTCCCTCAAATGGAAATTCTTGTGATCTTCGCACTTGGGTTAGCCAAGCTTCTTGTGCCATAAACTATATCATGCTTGTTATGATATGGTGAAAGAATTGGTTATCCATGGTGATTTTTACTTATTGGTATGTTCTTATTTACACTAACCATTGTGCTAACCCTCATACCATGAGGATACATTGATTTTGTATTCCTCTTTTGTTATTGCAAAGATTGGATTCAAGGACAAATCCTTTTCAAAAAGGGGAGGATGATATGATATTGGAAAGCACCAATCATGTTAGGGTTATACTTCGAGGTCTAGCCAAGAACCGAGGCAAGAGCAATAGCAATAATAAGGCACCAAAGAGAGATCCAATGGACGAATACAAGGACCAAAAGGAACATTGCGAATTTGAAAGATATCTTGGGAGACAATTGAAGACATCAAGGGCATAATTCGATGAGACCCAAACTTGAAGGGTCATTTTGCCATATTGAGTCACTTTTAGGCTCAAGTATAATTATTGAAAGTAGAGTAGTATAAATACCAGGTCTTTGAATTTTGGCACTTAGATTATTTTGGATGATGAATTGAGTAAGCTTTGTAAAGTTTGTAGTAGTATCTAGGGTTAGTAGAATTAGGGTAATTTCCTAGAGAATCAACTTGTTGGTGGTAGATTACAAATCTAGATTAGCAATAGGTTTTCTTCTATTGTTGATTTGAATTTTTTTATCATGATCTTCAAATTGAGATAGTCATTTGTAGATTCAATTAGATTTTCCATTATTGAATGTCATTTACTTCTCCCTTTGGTTAATTGTGAAATCAATTAGCTATTCTTTCTTCTACTTCTCATCTAATATGTTCGCTTCTAGATCTATCTTTAGTTTGGTGTTTCGAGTTGTTTATTTCGTTGTTCTATTATACGGAACTAGATCACCGATCTTGGGCCGTATCAGATACTAACTACTTCCTTTTTTCATAAACCAAAAACAAGAAACAGAACACTCTTGTACATGCATGGACGTTATATATGTATATATATGCTATATTGGGGATATATGTACTAAACAAATTAATTCGAATATTATTTAGTATATAAAGTAATTTTTTATAATTTCTATCTTCTGATCTATTGGGTATTTCTTTGAGTTATGGTTAAACTACGACCTAGTTGGCTAGTTGCCAGCACCAGAAAACAAAAGAGAAAGAAAGAAGAAGATAAGTATCACAAAATATTTGATGAATTAGCAATAAATGAGAATGTATTAAAGTAGAGAATGGAAGGTGAAAATACTTTACTAAATTGGTCTTATTACAGCTATGTAAATGGAGAGAATAGATGATTATTCAAGAAAACGATCTCTTGTTATACATATATAAAAAATCCCCTCCATCCGAATACGATCCCCTCATGCATGATCTATGCCTTGTATGGAGGAGGCATGGACATACCCTTAACAATACCACAAAGAGGGGTGTTATCAGGGAGGTTGTACTCATCTCTCAAGGAGAGAGCTGGTGAAAGAACACTGAAGTAGAATTGTTGTCCTAAGTAGAACCTCTCCCACATATCTGATCTCACATTCCATAATCCAGCATTGTCCAGAGTTAACATTACTGCAGCCCATGAATTTGGATATACTTGGATGGTGTGTCTGCTTATTGCGTCAACCAAGTTGTAATTCTTTCTTTTCTCGGGACTCCATTTGCCAGCCTCGATTTGTACTGCAAAGAAAGCATATCCGTCCAAGTGATAGGATTGGATGGTCCTTTCTTGGTTCTCGAAGATGATTTCAACAAAGTTACGCCATGTTCCATTCATGATATTGGGAGCAATGGTTACCTTGCTCAAGTCTGTGTTTGGGGCTTGGTCAGGCATGATATCATATTTGAAGAGCTTGTCGTGGACACCGAAGTATTCAGCAAGTTTGTATGGAGTCTCTGCATCCGTGTGGGAGATACCGTTCAAGGCAAATCTAAGCTTTCCATTTACTTCACTCCTGGAGCTGACAATCTTATAAGTACGGGTGATGTTGATCTTTCCATAGTGGTAAGATCCTTGAGGGTTGGGACGAGCAGCACTAGCCGTAAGGTTCCACCTGAAAGAGCGGAACTGGTTAATAGACCAGGCAATGCCTTGGGTGTTTTCTGGTGGAGGTGGTGGGAGTTCAGAAGATGCTGGTCCATTGCCATTAGCATATCGGATGATAGCAACGGTGGAGAATTCCTCTTGTTTCATGAACCTGCTTGAAGCAACGAGGTAATAGTCCTTGGGTTCTTGATCAGCAGTGACCAACACCGAAAGGCATTGACCAACATGGATGTCAAGGGACTCATAGACGTTTTGCATGGTGTGGGATCCTTCAATTTCCACCAACTTCATGGAATGGCCTTGGAACCTAACATTGACTGATGTCCTCATGCTGGGATTGCAAAATCTGTACCTATAGGTCTTGCCAGCCTCCATGGTAAAGAGTGGCTCCGCCTTTTCACCGACCTTGGCAGATTTTCCATTAATGTGGATGCCATCGGGCCTGCCAAATGTGCGTCCCCCATCCAAGATCTTCTTCAAGGACTTGTAACCCTTGTTGTACCAATCACCCACGAAGACATCATATTCAAATGCGGGACGATCGAAAGGAACGGGGATAAGGTTACGGCTGTGAACATTGATGGGACCAAAACCACCAGCGGCACGATGCATGTCTGTTGTTGGGAAGTAAAAGAAGCTACCGATCTGGTCCTTGACCTGGAAGCGGTAGGTGTAGTTGGTACCAGGCATGATAGGACACATGGTCCCCGGGGTACCATCCTGCCATGAGTTCTTCCTTTGTTGGATACCATTCCAGGTAAAGAGCAAGGGTTCATCTAGATGGTTGAAGACATTAACAATAATATTGTTATTGGAGGTGCAGTTGATCCTAGGTCCTGGGAACTGTCCATTTATGAGGATGCCCTGTTGTGGAACACCCAATGGAGCAATGGTCCCATACGTCACACGCCAATCATAGTAGAGGTAAGGATCCTCAGATTTCACAGCCACAACGGAGAGGCAAACTAGCAAACACACAATTCTCAAACCAGCTCTCTCCATCTTCCCCTATCCCCAATCTCACAACTATTTCTATGTTTTTGGTTTTATTCCTCACAAATTAAAGAAGAAGAGGGGATAATGTCTCCTTTTGGTTTTGTTGCTAGAGCTTGCATTTTGTACATTCTCTTGAAGGCCTTTTATAGTAAGTGTTTACCCTCTTAGAACCATTCATTCATAATTAACTGCCTAACAATCTCTGTGGCTCTTCTTATAAGTTATAATATTCTTAACTACATTTTCGCTTTTCCTCTTGTTCCCTTTTTCTTTTGATTAAAAATCTTTATATTATTAATTATGCATCATATAAAAACATCATTTGTAGCCACAGTAATGTATGTAGGGGAGGGGTGATCCCAGTGAGGATGTTAGTTATACGTGCTGAAATATTACAAAAACCATCAAAAGTAACTATGCTAGTTGCTTCCAATGCTGCAAGAACAAACACTGGTGGAACTAACCAAGATTCTAGAAAGCGGTCATTTTTCAAAAATGCTAGTACATCGGCTACTTTGTTGTGCATTCTTCCTTCATACTTAAGGGGAGGGCTCCCTGCCTGCAAAGCGAAATTAAGTTAGAAGAATTTTGGTCATGTGTATTTAGGATAGATACTACTTTTCTTGAGTGTGTTTTGATGGCGAGTTGCTATCCAAAGTCGTCCTGTATATACAGCAATTTTCAAACCTATACATAGTGCCATTAGTTCAGTTTCTAACGAAGAATAAACATTACATTTGATGGCGAAACCTTTTAGATGCCCATAATTATTTCTAAAGATGCCTCCGGCACTCCTATTTTGATATTATGGTTAAAAGAGCTGTAGATGTTCAGTTTAAGGCCTCTTCTGAGAGCTTTCCATTTTTCAATAGTTTCTTTCATATTTTTTGGGAAGTTTAGCATGAGAAATTCCATAGCTCGTATATAAGGGACGGACATGGAAATGTTAATTTTAACAGTGTTAAAGACATTATAACTGCGAGTGAGCCAAATATTTCGTAGGTAAAAAGAAAAGCATCTTTCCATCCTAGCTTACCTCCCAATTAAACCCGACCGCTGTCCGGTTTTGCCAGGCAAACCAGCCCATTTTCACTGGGCCAGTCTATGAGCCGGTTCGGTCCGGTAAAATTGGCTCGGACCGAAAATTAAAAAAAAAATAATATATATATATATATATATATTTCTAATATAATATATACTACTATATATATCTTTATATATATTTCTAAATGTAGCAATATATTAAGAA
>JBDJHY010236188.1:0-10924 GCA_039654485.1 Withania somnifera
ATTACGATAGCATAATGTCCAGACGTGCCCGCATAGAGTAAATACTAGGCCCAAATCTTTTGTTCATTGTGATCGTGTGATAAGTCACTGCTATCACGATGAGCAAATGTGACCTATAGGACAGTGATTAAAAGAACCACTGTTCACGAGATCCTCTTATCCATTTCACCATTTTTACTGTGAGAGATCACTTGTGTATTTTCAGGGATAGTTTTTGAGATGAATCACTTGGGTAAGTTTTTAAAACATTAAGTCTTCGACTACCCGCTAATTATTCCTCAATTTTGATATTAAAATTGGTGATTTCAAGGTGTAAAATTTTAGATATTTTCAAAAAAACCTTGATATTACAATTTTGAGTTTTAAGGGTCAATTACTTCTCTAATTTTGAGAAAATTTTTGTATTTATGATCCTTGAAACATGATAAACTTATTTTTCAACAAAAAATTTAGAAAATCCCTTGACCCTTGGTTTTTGCCTTTCGGGATCGATTCTCTACCCAATTTTAAAATATCAATATGGGTATTAAATTTAGTAATTTTCTTATGCTTACCTCATTTTTGGGTAGATATTACAAGGTGGGAGATAGGCACAAAGGAAAAGCACCTGCTTGATTAGATTTTCTCTATTTAAGGCACGTGGAGGCTTGATCCTATTACCAATCTTTGTGTGTGTGTGATTAGGAGTAATGGGAATTCATGGGGGGTGTACTTGTGTGTGATGGTAGTTGTTCACCCAAAAACTAGAGTCGAGTATGCAGGGTTAAAATAAAGGACTAAAAATAATGCTGATGACTTGATTTACTTATTCTCTTTTAAGTAGAGTTGTATAGTGAGTATTGTGATACCCAGATATGATTTATACATTGTTTGACATTGATTGATGATTATGCCCGTGTGTGGGCCTTATTTTCCTATTTTGATATTATGATTAATAATTTGCCCATGTGGGGGCTTGTTGATTTATTCACATTAATGTGCCATAATTACCTTTATTTTTGATAAATCCAATTGTTGTTGGTTCTGTCACTTGAATAATTGTTCAAGAGCGAATTATATACGTCTTTCCAGCTGAGCGTAATGTGCCAAAATTTTCTATGTCTTTCTAGGTTATCTAATGTAACTAAATAACCTGATCATTCCTGTGTAGCCCAAGGTCACAGATAGTAGATGTATTAGTTAGCCCCCATGGGTCCTGACTATATCGAATTGTGGCAGATGTGTACGATAAGTTGATTATTTATTGTGATACTGACTTGTGTATATTATTTTGACTAGAATGAAAAGCCCTTGAAAATGATGAAAACTGATCAGAAATGCCTTTATTGATAATGGTTTTAAAGAATGGATAGTTCTAGATAATATTGGTATAATGTTGGTCTAAGCATCTCAGAGCTTACCCTACAAGTTTGTTTCTCAATTTTGTTGAATGTACCCTTCCTACCTATTTGGACTTGTAAGGAAGGGACCAGTATGCTTACTAGACTTGAGTATGGTACTGATGTTGGTCTAAACATTTCATAATCTACTCGTCGAATGTACCCTTCCGACTGCGTGAACTTTTGAGGTAGGAACTAAAATAGAAACTAGACTTAGGTATTGTTCCTTTGGTTACCTTGGGATGTTATAGTTAGTATTTACTTCACGAGTCTATCTCTCAGTTGCGTTGGATGTACCCTTCCTTCCACAACTAGACTTATAAAGTGAGGACTAAAATAGCATTATAGACTCCACCTATGAGGCCATATTATAATGAGTACGGTTTACCTTATGAGTTGTGAAATAGACCCGGGGAGGGAATCTTGCTACAAATGGTCTAAAAATATAATGCTATACTTGATATGATTTATATTAGTTTTGATTGATTATTGATACCATTGTTGAGTTGGTTGTAATACCTCAATTATTATTATAGATATAAAGTAAGTATTTATATTTGAGTATTGATACATCGTTGAGATGATTGGTAATGGAATATTGACATTTTTCCAGCATGGACTTGGATTCGCTTATGAAGACACTCTGTTTTTTTATTTCATCATGAGTATTGTTAGTAGTATTTATTATTATTATTATTATTATTATTATTATTATTATTATTATTATTATCATCCCTACCTCCTGTATCTATCATTTTCTTTTTATTATGAATTGTTGGCTATGATTTGACTTGCATCTTGTAGTCTGGAGGATTATGGTTGGGGTGATCGGAAAAGTTTGTGGTTCATTATTGGTTTATTATAGTTATAGGCCAGGAATAGTTGTTAGGTACCTATTGTGTATTTGGTAATCATTCCCTTTCTTTTCTATATTTTTGTAGGTCCAAAGTCCAGTGCAATTTGATCACTTCCCCTTTTAGATCATTCTGAGGCTTGAGTTATCAGAGAGTTGAGGTAGTTGTTTGTCATCCAATAGCTCAAGCTCTTTTATTGGACCCTATTTAAGGATCCTAGACATTTGAGACTTATTTGAATTTTTCAGCTATGTATTTTCTTGTATTAGTGGCTTGTACACAGTGAAACCGATTTCTAGGTGGTTTGATAGTTGGATTTTGCATTTGTACCTTACTTTCTTCGAGCTGGTTTATTATTTTTTTCATATTTACCCTTGTATAATTGTGTAGTATTACTTGTCTATATGGGTTAAGTATGGTGCCATCATGACTGGGATTTTGGTTCATGACAAGTTGATTAGACCTCGAGGTTCATGGGTCTCAAATATGTACAATCCAAGGTTTAGTAGAGTCTCGCGGATCAGTACAGATACATCCTCTACCTATCTTTGAGAGGCTACAGAATCTCTAGGACATTGTTTCATTTATTCTCTCATTTTTATCTTGCATTATGTATTCCATGTTCTAAGATGAGGTTTGTTTTATGGCAGATGGTGAGGAATAGATTGGAAGCCTGAAGAGGTACTAACCCTACTCCCACCAGGGAGGCACCAGTTAGGGATAGGGGTTAAAAATAGGCCTGAGCTAAGGGTTGCAAAGATGCACCGACACGAGGAAAAGATGGGCCAACCTTCCCAGAGCTAGAGATTCATAAGATTGGGGAAAAGGTGCCTCCAAATACTATTTCCACCATGTTGCTACAGGAAACCTTTCTCCATGTTTTGGGGGGTATTGGAGACTATAACTCATTGTGGGGTGCAACATGCACACTTAGAGGCTTTAAGGATGGTATAGGGGCACAAACCCTAAAGTAGTAGCAGAAGGTTCTTGTGGTTCATGCTCAGGTGATAAAACTACTTGTGGTTCACAGAGACAAGGGTATGCATGTGCTAGACATTAGAGCCCTATATATTTTGGGTTGTCCAGTTTTGGAGACCAAGAACGTCATTATAAGAAATTTAGATAGATGGATCCTTTGACACTCCAGGTTATCAGGGAAGATGAGGTTGTGGAGTTTTTGGCTATCTGCTAGGAGTTATTAGAGAGTGTTAAGGTTGGAAGACTCACATAGGGTCTTGTATACATATCTTCAATAGTGTAGGCCAGCCAGATAGTGGTGGCATTCATATGTATCAGACAGACCATCTGGCTCACTCTTGTTACCTGGAATGAGTTTGCTTAGGATTTTTAGGCAGATATGTTCCATGGAGTGTGAGGGAGGATAACTGGTGTAGATTTTAAAGCTTTGTATTAGGGTGACATGATAGTTACGGAGTGTAAGACTCAATTTTATGCATTGTCTAGATATGCTGGTTGACTTTATTCATTAGTTTATTCACAGTTTTGCATATATCATTCGTATGGAAGTATTCGTATTAGGATGGAAGTATTCATAACCAAGGATGCGGAGTTGATTGAGTGGGAGGAGTTTGGGGGCCTAGGGGTAGGAGATCCCGTACATCAAGATAGGTTTTTGGTGCCTTATTTGGGAGCAGAGGTTCTTCTAGATAGATAAGGAGTCGTCATCCATCCGTCCATACTGTATTTCAGGTAGTGATGTAGGCTTAGAGATGGGATTAACTAGTCATGGGATCAATATCCCCAACCAACTTCCTAGGGCTTCTCAGAAAAGATTCAAACCATGGTGGCCATTCAGGGGTTAGTGATTCATCCCCACACGTTTAATATCTGAGGTCTTGCTTTATTTGCGTAGATTCAGGTCACTTGATAAGACAGTCCTTGCATTCTAGTCATGGTCCCCAACCTATTTCTCAATATCACCCTAGAGCACTACTACATCTGGTGAGAGATCGAGGCAGAGAGCAATCTAGTAGAGGTGGTCGAGTTCCTATAGAGGAGATAGTAGGGCTATAATTATAGTGTTTACTAGAAGAGGGGATTCACCGTCTCGTTGCGATAGGGGTCATTGCTATACATTCCTAGGTAGACTAGAGGCTGAGGCTTCAAATGCAGTGACTATAGGTATTGTTCTAGTATTCCACTAGCCGACTTTGGTGTTATTTGATCTGAGGTCTACTTATTCATATATTTCTACATATTTTTCTACTAGATTTGATATGATGAGTGATTTCCTATGATTCCCTATACATATTTCTATGCTTGTAGGCGAGTCTTTAGTGGTGGATCAGGTGTACCGATCGTATATGGTTTCTTTTTTGAGATACAACACTTGTGGTTCCTAGCCTAGTAGGGAGATTTCTTTCCTTAATGACTAAAGGATGATTGATAGAGTTTGTTTCTCCTATTTGGACTTTATTCGTGATACCAGTGTTGATACTCCTTTTTTGGATTATGTACCAATAAATTGTGAGTTTTTAAATGTCTTCACTACCGATCTTCCAAGTGTTCCCCTGATAAGGACAATAATATTTTTTATTAATTTGGAGCCAGGCAATAAGCCCATTTATATTCCTCCTTATCTTATGACTCCAACTGAGTTAAAGGAATTGGAAGAGTAGCTTTAGGATTTTCTTGATAAGGGGTTCATTATACTGAGTGTATTGCCATGGGGTGCCTTTATTTTGGTCATGAAGAAGAAAGATGGGTCAATGAGAATGTACATTGACTATCGGCAACTGGATAGAGTTACCAATTAAGAATAAGTATCCACTTCCCAGGATAGATGATTTATTTTATTAGTTGTAGGGTGCCTCATTGTTTTCTAAGATTGATTTGAGGTCGATCTATTAATATTTGAGGATTAAGGTGTCATACATCCTTAAGATACCTTTTAGGACCTGTTATGGTCACTATGAGTTTTTGGTGATGTCTTTAGGCTGACTAATGATGCCTAAACATTTATGGAGTTGATGGATGGGGTATTCCGACCTTACCTAGAATTTTTTGTCATTATCATTATTGATAATATCTTAGACTATTCAAGGAGTGACGCGGACCATGCTAAGCACTTGAGGATTGTATTCCAGCAATTAAGAGAGGAGCATTTGTAAGCTGCATTTTCCAAGTGTAAGTTTTGTATTAGATCAGTGTCATTCTTGGACACGTGGTGTCTAAGGAGCGTATTACAGTAGATCTATCCAATATTACGAAGGTTCATTATTGGACTAAGCCTACTTTCTCTATAAAGATTCACAGTTTTGTTGTCTTGATAGGTTATTATTGAAAACTCATCTAAAGGTTCTCTTTTATTGCATCCCTATTGACCTAGTTATCCTAGAAGAATGTTGCTTTTCGATGATTGGATGAGTGTGAGTAGAGTTTCCAAAGGCTTAAAACCTTATTGAATTTAGTCCCTGTTTTGACCTTTCATGTGGAAGGAGATCCTTTCAATGTATATTATGATGCTAGTCGATTTATATTGGGTAGAGTGTTGATGCAAAATTGTAAGGTTATTTCTTATGCCTCTATATAGTTAAAGACCCACGAGAGGAACTACACTATGCATGATCTTGAGTTGGTAGTCATGGTATTTGTGTTAAGATTATGGTGACACTAGTTGTATGGAGTTCATTGTAAGGTATTCACCAACCATAGGAGTCTTTAGTATATCTTCAATCAGAAGAACCTGAATTTGAGGCAGCGATGGTGGATTGTAGCTAAAGGATTATGATATGACCATTTTACACCACCTGATAAGGCTAATATGGTGATGATTCTTTAAGTAGTAAATCATCTATTATGGGTATCCTTGCATTGATTCGGGAAAAGGTGTGACCTTTAGCTAGGGAGGTTCAGAGTTTGTCAAACAATTTTGTTCGCTTTCAAAATTTAGACGGTGGTAGTGTTCTTAGTTTTATTGAGTCTTTTTCTTCCTTTATGGGGAAGATTAAGGAAAAGTAGTTCAAATATATAAAGTTATCCATTATCATAGATAAGATGTTTAGGGGAGAAGTAATGGAGGCATTTCTTGACCCAGAGATTGTTTTGAGGATTAGTAGCTGGATATGCGTGCCTAACATTGCCGATTTTACTAGATTGATTCTATGAGACACACATAATATAAGGTATTTCATCCATCCGAGAGCAGCTAATATGTACCATGATTTGAGCCAGCACTGCTGATGGTGTGATATAAGGAAGGATATTGTTGATTTTTTGTCTAGATGTTTGATCTATCATAGAGTCAAGTTTGAGCATTAAAGGTTTGGTGGAGTGTCACAGAGAATGCCCATTTCTTTGTGAAAGTGGGAGTGGATCACCATAGATTTATTGTGGGTTTTCCTAAGAAAGTTGGTAGATTTAACTCCATCTGAGTTATTATAGATCACTTGACTAAATCTTCTCATTTTTATTTGGTTGAGATGGATTATATGGATGATAAGCTAGTGGAAGTTTACCACAGTTAGATCGTTAGATTGTGTAACATCCCTGTTTCTACCATCTCCGACCGTGGATCAATGTTCACTTTGCATTTTTGGAATGCATTACAGTATGTATTAGGCACACAACTTGATATGAGAACAACTTTGCACTCTCATACCCCTGTCCAATCTTTGTGGACTATTCAAGTTTTAAAGGATATGCTACATGCCTGCATTATAGACTTTGGGGATCATTGGGATAGGCATTTTCCATTAGTGGAGTTTTCTTATAACAACACTTATCACTTTAATATTTAGATTACGTTGTTTGAGGCATTATATGGTAGAAGGTACAAATCTCTCACTGATTGGTTCGATGTATTTACGGTGAGAGCCCTTGATAAAGATCTTCTTCACGATGCTATGGAGAAGGTCTGAGTCATTAGGAGCCAGTAGTTAATATCCCATAGCCAATAGATTATATGGATAAAAAGGTTCTATCCTTGTAGTTGATTTAGGGTGATTATGTTATGCTAAAGGTATCATCCATGAAGGGTGTGATGAGATTTTGGAAGAAGGAAAAGCTCATCTCGGGTTTGTAGGCACGTTTAAGATTCAGAGGAGAGTCGAAGAGATGGCATATGAGTTGGACTTTCCACCTAGCTTGTTAGTCATGCATCCGATATTCCATATTTCTATGCTTCATAAGTATATTCATAATGATTCTCATGTTACCCATTATGAGTCAATGACTTTGTATTCATATTTGACCTATGAGAAGGGGCTGTGGCTATTCTAGACAAGCAAGTTAGGAAGTTGAGAACCAATGAAATCTCTTATGTGAAAGTTCATTGGAAGAACACCTGGTTTTGGAAGCTACTTGGGAGACAGATTTCGATATTTATGCCAGATATCCATAACTTTTTGAGGACTCAGGTACTTTCTATCCCTTTATATTCGGGGCCAAATATAGTTTTTAGTGGTGGATGATATAATGATCCTGTAGGTCATTTTTGGTATTTTCCAAAAAACTATTTTACCCTTTTTAAGAGTCACCGTGAGTCATAATTAATCAGTCTATGGCGTTGGTTTTGAAAACAGAAATTAAAGTTGTGATCTTTGAGATATTTTCAATTTTTATAAGACTTAGTATCAAAATAGGTGTATTTATACCTAATTTTGGGTTTTGAGTCCCGAAACATAATTCCATCAGCTCTGTAATGTCAAAATTAGCCTAGGAGGACCTTTGTTTTTTAGTTTTAGGTTTTTCGTGTTGATATAGCTTGCTAAGCGGGATAAAGTTGAGTTTTAAGGCCAAAGTTTCACTTTGGTCATCATTTGATCATCGAAATCTCGTATTCGAATTCTTTTGGATTCGGAAGGTCATTTTTGGGATAGATGAAGGTTTGAAATATTTTTTGAAAGATATGAGGGAAAATTCACCTTTTCAAGTAAGTTCTCATTTTTAGTAACCTTGGCGGCTATTGGGTTAAGGAGACATCATATTTGTATTTAGATGTTCCATTGAGTCAAAAATGTAAAATTTAGTGGGGTAGCACATATGGTTTGTTTGCACGTGGTTCTGAACAAATTCCGAGGGTCCTTTCGGAGTCTAGCTTGTTGCAAGTTTTGTTGTCAAATTCTAATTATGGTGCAGGAACAAAACCTTCATTGTGATCACATGTATGGGTGCCTCGATATTAAAGGTTTAGTTGTTTATGCATCACGATGTCGTGCATTAGTATCTCGATTGCATAGGTGAAATCTCCGGGTCATCGCGCTCTCATCTGGACATATGCGATCACGTAAAGTAGTGGGGTGAACTTATTGCTATGATTTGAACTTTTAGATATGATTTGATTTAGAACTATGCATAATAGGCATAATAGGTTCCTCAAACCCATTGACCCAATCAATAAGCAAATGACACCGTCTACCATACAAAGCCTCAAATAAGCCATTTGAAAAATTGAATAGTAGCTGTTATTATAGGTAAACTCCACCAAAGCCAAATGATGATCCCCATAATTACCAAAATCAAGAACACAAGACCTCAACATATCCTACAGGACTCAATGGTCCTCTCGGATTGACCATCTATCTGGGGATGAAATATTGTGCATAGATGAACCTCGGTACCCATACTGCTCTGAAACACCCTCCAAAACTAGGATGTAAATTGAGTACCATGACCAGAGATGATAGAAATCGAAATATCATCATGTCTAAATACCTTCTTAATATAAATAAAGTCTAACTTCTCTGCGTTGTACGCAATATGGACTAGAATGAAGTGTGAGAACTTAGTTAACCTTTCAATAATAACCCAAATTGAATCAAGGCTATGAGAAGTCCAAATCAAGAGTTAAATGAAATTCATAGTAACCATTCCTACTTTCGCTCGGGAATAGGGAGACACTACATCAAACCAACTGGTCTCTGGTGCTCAATCTTAACTTGATGACAGTTCAATCACTAAGAAACAATCTCAGCAATATCTCTCTTCATATCATCCTACCCTTAATTCTACCTCAAATCTCTATACATCTTCACTACACCTGGATGGATGGAATAACAGGAACTTAGGACTCATGGAGAATCAACCGAACAAAATCACCAAACCACGAAACAAAAACTTGACCATCAAACCTTTAAATACCATTTGAACCCAATGTAGCTCTGTGGGGATCACCCGACAATATTTAATCACAAATATAGACCAAGTCTGGGTCCTCGAACTAATGTTGTTGAATTTGATGAACCAATGAAGGATGAGCCTCAATACTAGAAAAAACATGGCCTGAATTGGATGAGTTCAAGAAAGACCAATTATTTATCCAAAGACTAGATATCTAGGGATAACATCCTCTAAAAAACTGATAAAGTTGCTCATCGTCTTCCGACTTAAGGAATCCGCTACTACGTTTTCCTTGACCGGATAATACATAATAGAAATATTATAGTACTTTAGCAACTCACTCCATCGGATCTGGAAAGTATTAAGGTACCTTTACTCTTAATATACTAAAGACTATGATGATCGATGGATATCTCACAATGAACTCCATAGAGATAGTAGTGCCAAATCTTGAGCGCGTAAACTACCGCTGTAAACTTCAAGTCATGGGTGGGGTAGTTGTGCTCATGAGTATTCAACTATCTAAAAAAATTAATAAATAACACGACCCTACTGCATCATAACACAAACCAAACCAATATTAAAAGCATCACAATAAACTGAAAAACTTTGGCCCTCAACCCGTAATGTCAACACAAGAGAAGATGTCAAGATAGTATTAAGAAAACGAAAACAAGCCTCACACTTATCGGGCCACTAGAATGGAACATCCTTTCTATTCAATCTATTCAATGGCGCTGCTATAGAACAGAATTAAGGGTAAAAACCAGAAAGTCCAAAAAAGTTGTGAATCTAGGTAGGAGTAGTTGATCTAGGCCAATAGCAAATAGTTGTAATCTTTGTCAGATCCACTTTAGTACCCTTTTGAGACACCACATGACCAAAAAATGCAACTGGATCAAGATAAAAACTCACACTTTGAAAACTTGGTATAAAATCTATAATCTCTCATAGTCTGAAGAACAATCCACAAATGACGCTCATGATCCTCTCTACTTCTCAAATACACAAAAATATCATTGAAAAACACAATCATGTAGGAATGAAGGTAGGGTATAAACACATAGTTCATCAAATCTATAAAGGTTGCAGGTGCATAGTCAACCTAGAAGACATCATTAGGAACTCATAATGACCATATCGTCTCCTAAATGTTGTCTTTGGGAAATCTTATCATGACCTGATTTCTCAAATCATGATAGCACGTACTATACCACCCAGTAGGAGAACCAACCTCGTTATCTGAAGCCAAAGAGGAAGACTACTATATATATTGCAGAAAGCACAAGTACAATAATCAAAAGATATATAAAATATAGAAGCTTAAGAATCAATAAATACCCCAAAATTTGGTATCAGTGTCAGACGAACCTCTAAGTACAGAAATGATAAATTTGTAATAGATTTAATAAAACTGCATCTCCGAAATACATGGAGATCAAATAAAAGAGCCAAAGCCGAAGAGAAATAGGTAAGATCTGGACTCCGAGCTCACCTTGAATCTCTGAAGAAGTATAAACTGCACGAACCACTGGCAGTAATCACGGTTGAGAACCTGTACTTGAATCTGCATATGTTCAAGTATAATATGAGTACAAGTTGCTGAAGAAA
>JBDJHY010236204.1:0-10923 GCA_039654485.1 Withania somnifera
TGGTAATTGGAATATTAACAATAATAATATAAGAAAATAAATTTTTAACTATTTTTAGACTTGGTGTTGTATCAAGCACTCGGTATTACTTTTTTTACTTATTTTTTAAAAGGCTTTATACCTTGGCAAGAGAAAATATGATTTGACTAATTAAGTATGGTACTTAAGACCGACTCTGTTTAATCAGTGAGTACAACTACTTGCACTTGAGTCCATCATTGTACGATAGTGAGCATAGTTTTTTGACATTGATCATAGTTTTCGTAGAAACTTGATGATACCCGATATATTAAGGATACTGGTGATGCTGTTATATTTAGGTGTAGTACACCATGACTTGCCGAGTACAGCTTGATGATATTATTGAGATGAGGCATATGAGACCCTGAAGGGTCTGTGATTTAGGATGTGAGGTTAGGGTGACGTTAGATATAGTATGTGGTGAGCGTACCTTTATTAACCTTTCCCTTGGGCTAATAAGACACAAAGGAGGGGGGAATAGGACGGAGGAGAAATATACTGGGAATATTTAGGGTAGCCTTCCATAGATTCTGCCTGCTGGGCCTACGGGTACTGAAGGAGAAATGTATACATGACTGGTTACTTCATGTGGTTGTATTTATTTTTTTGCACTTATCTTATTTAGTGTACCCTGGCTGAGATATAAGGCCTATGACTTCTTTTTGGGTGACTTGACAACGTTAATATGCATTACATTAGTACTTTTATTGGAACATAGTTGTTCTTATTGGTTATTGACATTTCGTGTTATATGGGATATTATGCATTATTTTATTGGTCATTTGTTCATACCTTACTTGAGGTGATCGGTATACCGTCCATGTTTTCCTCCAATCTTCTTTTGACTCCTAATTATTATTATTATTAACATATACTGTTGCATTGATTCAGGGTACATTTTCCATCATTGCCTAAAATCCTTTTATGTGATTAACTAGAAAGACATGTTCTACTTGTTACTCGACTCTTACTTGAGTAACTAATAACTATGATGTACAATTTTCTTCTGTTACCCGATTTATTGTCATCCTTTGTTTACTGCTTTTATTATTGTTAAATGACTAGTGGCCCCTCAAACCCTACTGGGTACAGGTTACTTCGGTAGCTTGTACTCATACTACACTTTCCCATGTGCAAATCTGAGTAAAGGTGCCCCACCTTGATTCACAAATCACTGTTAGTGCAGATTCTTTTGATTTTAGAGACTCGGGGTGAGCTTGGTATCCAACTTTCCCTACTTGTCATCATCATTTGTGTTGATTTCCATTTAGTTTTGGAGATACATTTGTATTAGAAAGGTTTTTCCTTTTTTTGTAGTTAGATTTTTTGTATTACACTTGTACCAGATATTAGGCATTGTTAATTCTTTTACTTCTAATTTTTTTTATCATTTATCATACTTGTGTTTTCTACATTTGATATAGTACTCTTTTCCTTTATCTTCAGATTAAGAGGTTGGTTCTCTGACTAGTTGTATAGTAGGTGCCCTCATGGTTCAAGAAATTGGGTCGTGATAAATTCATATCAAAGCCTAGGTTCTTTGGAGTCAGTGTACAAAACAAATTTCTTGTAGAGTCTTGCGGATCTGCTCGGAGACATTGGTTGCTTATATATGGGAGGCTATAGTGATATTCAGGAAAGAAATACTTTCTTTTGAATCCTGTATCATGCATAGATCCTTGATGGTTTCTTGAAAATTCTCACTTATAGTCATGATTCTTTAAGAGATGCCTCGTATACATTCATCGACAAAAAGGAGAAAAGCCTGAGTGCTTGTGGAAGTACATACCCTAGCCTTTTTAGGTTCCATTAGTGCCTACAACACTTTTTGCAACACCAGCTGTAGCCCTTATAGCAGCACTTGTTCCAGCACTCTCTATAGCACCTTCTCTGACATTTGCATAATCTTATGATAGTTACTCGGTGCTTATGGTGGTTGCCTACCAAGGGGACACAACCAACAATTCTAGCACCACTGTCTAAAACAATAGTCCCTATAATTCAGCAAGTTCCACCTATTGTTCCAGTAGAGATCTCTAGACCCGCTTAAGTCCTTCTAGTGCCAGGCGTTTCTCTTGATGTTGTGATGAAAGATTTAGAGTAGAAGCTTTTGACAAGATTTATGAGATTGGATCCCACTAGATTCATAGGAGTTCCAAGGGAGAATGCCCATGAATTTATTGTCATGTATGAAGAGAGGTCGACCAACAAGGGTATGTTGAGGACCTTGGTATAGCTTTTACCATATATCAGATGCGTGGTGAAGCAAAATAATAGTATAGATATGTTGTTGTTTGCATACAACAGGTTTGCCCCAACAAACTTCGGATGAGTTTTATGAGGTCTTTATGAAAAAATTTGTATCCAAGGCCAAGCGAGAGCACCTGAGAGAGGAGTTAAGAAAGCTTGCATAGGGTTCAATGTCTTTTCTTAAGTACGATGCTCGGTGTCATTAGCTATCAGTGTATCGCATAGAGTTAATGCCTATGGAGGCGGAGAGAGTCCACAAATTTGCATATGGTTTAAGAGACAAACTCCATTGGGCATTAGCATTGCTAGTATCTGAGGGTTATCCATTTTAGGAAGCAGTTGATCACACTAATTCTATGGAAGCCACGTGGGTCCCATTCTGGGGGTTGTGTTCAGTTTCACTAGCAGTAAGGCCAGTCTAGTAGGAAAGTGTAGGTTTCATTGCAGGTTTCATCTCCATCTCCTTCATATTGTTCGTGAGGATCTGGATCATCGCACATGGTAGTCAGATGGATTTTGATAGAGGATCCTAGTAAAGTGGGCATCTTGGCCATATTTTGAGTGTGTCCTTGTAGGCCATTATGCTAGAGCATTCCTTTAGAGGGGTACCATTCTTCTTCTCCTCAGTCTAAGCAGCCATCAAGATTAGTTCCTCCACTAGCGAGAGGTGGGGCACAATTTCGTAATCGTGGTTGTGCTCAGTGTAGTAAGGGTGGTGGTCGTTGTATTGATCTTCATGGTAGTGATCGTCATTTATATTCTGAGGATGTATCCTAGGATTGTATTATTAAAATTTAGATTTCTGTGTGTTCTATACTTGGGTCAACATTATTTGAACCTGGTCTTCTTGCTCATATATGTCGTCCTATTTATCACCTAGTTTCGGGTTTCCTAATGATGTGTTACCTATATCGATATGTGTTTCTACGGTTGTATAGTGTTCTTTATTAGTGGATAGGTGATTTAAATGTGTATGATTTCTATTAGTGGACTAGATACTTGGGCTAACTTAATGATATTAGCCATGGTTTACTATTATGTTATGTTGGGCATGTATTGGCTCTCCCCTCATCATGCAGGTATGGATTGTTATGCCAAGACTGTTACCTTAGCAGTATCTAGTTCATCTCCTATTGTGTGTGGGGTTCTAGTAGATGCACACCGACAGACCTTATCTCTTGCCTTTAGGCTAGATGGTTAGTTGGGAAAGGGTATTTGTCAAATTTAGAATATGCTCATGATATTCTAGTCGACATTCCTGCCAATGAATCTGTTCCTATTGTTTCTGAGTTCCTTTTTGTATTTCTGACTGACCTACTAGGTCTACCACCAGAGAAAGCTATTGACTTTGTTATTTATGGATAGATTGGAACTAAGCCCATTTCTACTTCCCCATATTGTATGGCTCGTGCAAAGTTGAGAGAGCTGAAGGCTCAGCTCCAAGATTTATTGACAAAGGCTTTGTCTGCTCCATTGTGTCACCTGGGGTGCATGTTCTATTTATTAAGAAGAAAGATGGTACTAATAGAATGTGTATTTATTATTGCTAGGTAAATAAAGTTACTGTGAATAACATATATTCAATGCCAAGAATTGCTGACTTATTTGACCAACTTTAGGGAGACGCAATGTTCTCTATAATTTACTCGAGATCCAGTTACCATCAGTTGCAAATTAAGACAGAGGATATACCCAAGAAAGCATTCAGGATTTGTTATGGTCACAATGAATTTTGGTTATGTCCTTTTGTCTAACTAATGCTCTAGAAGCTTTCCTGTACTTGATGCATAGCATGCCTAACCCCTATATGGACACATTTATGATTGTTTTTATAGATGACATCCTAGTGTATTCAGGGGGTAAGTACGATCATTAGCACCACTTGAGGTTGATTCTCTAAGAATTGAGACAACACAGGCTATATGCCATGTTCTCAAATTGTGAGTTTTTGTTCTTCCGTTGTAGTTTTGGGACATGTAGTGTCAAGGGAAGGAATTAATGTTGATCCAAAAAAAATTCAAGCGGTGCGTGATTTCCCGACATGAACATTTGTTTAGTTGGATATTATCAATGTTTTTTTGAAGGGTTTTTGTTGATTTCAACTCGTTTGACTAAATTGACTAGGAAGGATATTGCCTTTCAGTGCTTTGCTGATTTTGAATTAAGCTTTTTGAATCTCAAAGACTTGTTGACTTTGGAAAAAACATTGACTTTGCAAGTTGAGGGTAAGGGATTCTCTATGTATTATGGTGCTTCTGGTGTTGGTTTGGGGTGTATTATAATTCATCAAAGTCGAGTGATTACATATGCATTGAGGAAGTTGAAGTCCATGAGCATAACTACCCCACTAATAATTTGAAGTTGGCGGTGGCAGTGTTCACGCTTAAGATTTTGAGGTAATATATGTATGGGGTCTAGTGTGAGATCTTTACTGACCATCACAATCTTCAGTAAATTATAAACAAAAAGGAGTTAACTTCCAGGCGGTGTAGGTGGATCGAGTTGCTAAAATACTTAGAAATTTCAATCCTCTATCCTCCAGGAAAGGAAAACATTGTGGCAGATATCATAAGCTAGAAAGCGTTAAGTATGGGTACCCTAACAACCTTATCAGTTTGAAAGAGAACATTGGTGGTAGAGGTTCAGTCGTTGGCTAGCCTGTTGGTTAGGTTGATCTGTCAAACTCGAGATGAGTGTTAGGATGCGCTTAGACCAGATTTTCTTTGTTAGATCAGATTCAGTAGCAGTAGTTTGAGGATGAGAGTATAGTTGCTCTTTATGATCAGGTATTAGCTAGACAGGCCGACAAGGCTTGTATTGATTCAAACGGGATGGTTCATAATAATAGTTACAACTGTGTACCTCAGGTTGGTGAGTTGGTGCAGTTGATTTTGCATGAGGTTCATAGCTCTTGGTATTCTATTCATCCTGCTGCAACTATGAAGTGCCATGATCTACACCAGCTCTATTGGTGGAATAGGATCTAAGTGTTTGAATTATCATCAGGTTATGTAGCGGCATCGGTGACTAGATGGTTTGATGTAGAGACTACTTATTCTGGCTTGGAAGTGGGAGTGGGTGCCTATGGGCTTTATTTCTTGTTTTCTTCAATCTAGCAAAGATTGCAATACTATTTGGGTCATTTTTAACAAGACGACCAAGTAACCGCATTTCATTCCTGCTCACTCCTCTAATAATTTTTAGTGTTCTGCTCAAATATACATATGTGAGGTGGTTAGATTGCATCGTGTTCCTATATCTATCCTTTATGATAGAGGCAGCTAGTTTACTTCACAGCTTTGGAGGTCTATTCAGTGGGACTTGGGTATGAAGGTTCATTCGAGTACAACATTTAATCCGCATACTGAATGTCAGTCTGAGCGGACTATCCTAGAGTTAGAGGATATGCTAGGATCTTGTATAATAGACTTTGGTGGTGCTTGGGATTAGCACCTACCCTTTGTAGAGTTTGATTACAATAATAATTATCACTATAATACTGGTATTGAACCTTTTGAGGCATTGTATGGTAGACCGTGACTTTGCATCCTTCTTTTCCTACAAGTACCGAATGCCTGAGTGGTCCATATGCACAACGACTTCAGTTCCTAATAAATAGGCCATAAATATTTATAATCTAAACACTATGCACAATAGCTCTTATTTTGTAACAATGTAGTTTCTCTGGGCTGAACTCATGGTCCGACTTGCATAGTAAACGGGATGAAACATCTTGTCCATATTTTGTTCCAAATCCACTCCAAGATCCATCTCACAAGCATCACACATCGATTCAAAAGGCTTGGATCAATCCAAAGTGATCATGATTAGTGTGGTGTTCAGATTTTGCTTTAACATGAAAAAGGTATTCAAACACTTCTCATCAAACTCAAATTTTGCTTCTTTTCAGAAAGTTAAATGCGGGAAGAGAGATATTTGAGAAATCCTTAATAAACCAGCATTATAAACCCGCATGATCAAGAAAGATCTTTACCCTCTTCACCGAAATAGGAAGTGGAAGTTTGAAATCACTTCAAACATGGCTTGATCAACTTGTATGCATTTATCAAAAATCTTTAACCTTAGAACAATTCCATCTTTTACTATAAAATGGATTCTCTCTCAGTTGAGCACTAGGTTGTTTTCAAAACAACATTACAAAGCCATACAAAGGTCGACCAAAGATTCTTCAAATGAGTAACAAACTACCAAAAAAGTCATCTATGAAAACAATTATGGTGTCCTCCACCATGTCTGAAAAGATGGAAAACATGCATCATTGGAAGGTTGTGATGGAATTACATAAACCAAAAGACATCCTCCTATATAATAATGTTCCATAGTGACAAGTGAAGGTAGTTTTATCTTGATCCCCGTCACAACCTTAAATCTCAGGTCATGATGGTGTCTAAACCCCTCCTATAGGCAAGCCTAACCCTACAGCCAGGAGCTATGCGCAATGGGCTATAACCTCCAAAAAAGTACGTAGCAAAGGAAAGGATAAACAGTACATGAAGGATGGAAGCCAACAGGGAATCATACATAACCAAACCCAAAACCTGGTGTCAGTTGCATATGGAGCATCTCTATAGAAACTGAAAGATAAAAAATACAAATAACTCCTGTAAAAGATAATACAATGCAAGACCAGTTATAGACTGAATAAAGTAAGCTAGAATCAAGGAAACCATTATCGACTCGGATGACGAAGCTCATTGTAATCTCCGCAATCGGCTAAATCTTCTCCGCACGACCACAGTCTCGCCGATAACCCCTGCCAGTTTTTTCACCATGGAAAAAGGTACAGAATTACAACATGAGAACCAAAAACATGCCCAGTAGACATCATCGGCCGACTAGGTTAAAATAAAATGTGAGCACTAAAGGCGAGGAAAAGCAGGTTAGTAATAGTAAAGGAACAATATAACTAATAATAAGTAGAGGGGTAAAATATCGAATGTGAAAGAATAGAACTACAGGAATAAGACATGGTAGATGCAGTCTATAGAGATAAATATCCGAATCCCAAAATGAAGTATGAAAATATACCTATGCTCCACCTCAGCCAAAGGAAACTAGTCATGATACAACATGCACATGAATTATGGATAAGGAAAAGAATAAAAGAATACTGCTAAATAAGGAATAAAAAGTAAGAACCAAAAAATCTACCGATGTCCCATACCACTGATATGTACAAACAACACAGTAAAACCTACCAGGCACCCTATACCGCTGGTAAGTATAAGCTGTACTGAAAAACCCACCGTGGATCCCCCCTTAAACTAAGTGAGGACACACCATACTACGTAAATACATGGGGGGTGTAGGAAAGTAAAGTAGAACAACATCACCTCAGGTATAAAACCCCAGTTAGTGACAATAACCAGGGTCCAGCCCTTAGTGCCAAAACGAGGGCCCAACCATTTTGTGCTAATAACCATTGGTGCAAAAACAAGGGCCCAACCCATTTGTGCCAATAATCATTAGTGCCAAAAAAGGGCCTAGACCATTAGTGCCAAAACGAGGGCCCAACCCTTTAGTGCCAATAACCGTCCTAACAACAATTATACAAGAGTCTCAATACAGCATCAATAATGAGAAGAATAACAATAGAAACTAAAAGCAAACAGAGTCAATAAGAGGCCAAAGAACACCATCTAAGGTCTCATCACACCACTCTTGTCGCATAACAACTAAAATAATTTCAAAGGTCAGTGCCCTCTATACAATGGGATCAGGACCCGAGTATAAAACCATTCACTCTCTATGCCATCTCACAGGCCCTCGGAATCCAACAAGAATATTAATAGAAAAGGATGATCCATATAAATAAACCAGTCCATACAAATAGCCATATCACAAGTAGTCTAAAATATACAAAATAAACCTATCCTACCAGGATATTGACGGAACTCCAGGAGGTGTGCGCATGGTGAACCTGAAGCTCAAACACAATGGATACTACCCAAAATAAAACAAATTACAAGTCCAGGGGGTAAAAATATGAATAATATTACCCTTTTTGAGATTAACAACCCGGTTAAAAATGCGGGCCCTATACCAAGAAGAAAACAAACTAAATATACCAGCACGTAACCCTCAGCTTAAAGGACTTGTGTTCCAAAAATGAACTTAAGGAGATATTGAATCGAAGGATAAAACTAGGTCTGAATAAATTAATTAAAAACATTTTACCTAATTGAAGAAAAATGGAAAAGACGAGAATTACTCAAAAAAATTAAAGACTATGAACTCCCCACGAATTAAAACACCCAAAAACCAGCTCACTCAAGGAGGGACTAAAAATAAAATGGAAACCGGCTTAAAATGAAATGGGAGATTCCGTATTAATAGAATTCAGGGGACCGCAAGTGTTTCCTCTCTAGGGTCGCTTCCTTGGAGCTAGGGCAAACTTCGCCAAGGTGTCCCCATGGGCACAGGGGCCAGTTTTCTAGGGCGATCCAAGGACCGTCGATTCAGTCTGTGACCTGCAGCAACACAAGGAAATTGGGAAAAATTCTGAGGGGTCAAAAATGCGCATCTAGAGTCCAATTCTAACAAACCAATAATGCATTTTGGGTAAAAAAACACACCACGTGCTTAACGAAATTGACAAACTTACCATCTAAGGATGTTTAGGAGAAAAAGACCCCAAATCAAAATGAATCAAAAAGGAAGCCCAACTAAAGACTTCCACAAACCTACTCTAAACAAGCTCGGGCACCCCAGGAAGCAAAGAAATAACTCAACTAGCCCAAACTTGACATTTTGGAGTTGATGAATTCTATAGAATCTCGATCTGATGCTCTTATCACCAAAAGATCACCTAGGATCCAAAATGAGATTTTTTTGGGCGGAATTTCCACAAAAGAACCCAAACTCAAAATAAAAAGCCCAAGACATGAACTTAATGTTTTCCTAGACCAATGTCTTTATTCCGGAGCTAACGAAACTATTGAAATTCAATTCTGAGAGAGTTTACTACTATTTCACTTTCGGGTTCCATTATTTTAAAACTGAAACTTCGAATTAGAGAAACTGAGATAACAAGCAAATGAGTCATTAGGGAATTGAACTACCTATCCCAGCAAGTCATAAATTACTTGGGGAAACTACAAAATAACTCTAAGAATAAAAAAAGATGAAATGCAAGGAAATGATCGAGCATGTCATTAAAATAACCATCATTAGAAAGGACATTCTTCCTCGAAAGTGAAGAGAGGAGTAGTACCTGAAGGCTCAAACAGATGAGGATACTGAGACTGTATATTATGCTTTGTTTCCTAGGTAGCCTCCACAACTGGTTGATGTACATAACGAACATTCACTACCAAAATTTCCTCGACTTGAGCTGCCTTACCTCTCTGTCTATAATGGACTTAGGCTCCACAATATGGGTTAGATCATTATCAATCGATACATCCATTCAATGAGGATAGACTTCAGGTCCAATACATAGAGGTGGAACATTGATACATGGAAAATTGAGGTGAACTGCAGCTAACTCAAGTGGTAAGGTAACTCTATAGGAAACCTATCAAAACGGCTACAAGATCTCCTATATCCCGATGAACCGGGAGCTAAGCTTGCCCTGTCTACAGAACCTCATAATGCCCTTCAAAGGTTCAGCTCTAGGTAAGACTATGTCACCAACATTTAACTCAAGGGGATGAAGCCTACGATCTACATAGGACTTTATCGTACTTTGGGTTGCCCACAACCTATCCTGAATAAGTTTTACCCAGTCCATAGTATCATGGAGCCAATTGGAACTCTGGAGTCATCTCTCGTACCCACTAAACCAACAAATGGGAGATTTGCAATGTATACAATACAAAGCCTCGAACGGTGCAATATGGATACTAGAGTGGTAGCTGTTATTATACAAAAATTCTACCAATTCTAATTGCCTATCCCAACTACCTGCAAAGTAAAAAACACAGGCACACAATATATCTTGAAGTACGAAATGGTCTTCTCGAACATCCTATCTTCTATGGCTGAAACATTGTACTTAAATCAACCACCAGAACCGCGATGGAAATCTGTACCCGACTCTCTCTAAATCAATCTCCAGAACTTCAAGTAAACTATTTGCCCCGATTGGATATGATTGATATCAGTACTCCATTAAGTCGAACAATATCATGGACATATAACTTAGCCAACATCTTATACCAAAATTGAACGAGTCGGTAAGAAGTGACCTTACTTGGTCAACCGATCCACGATGGCCCATATGCAATCAAACCCTCTAGAAGTACAAGGAAGACATGTGATGAAGTCAATAGTAATCTGCTCCCACTTCCAATCAGGGAAAGGAAGCCTCTGTATCAGACCACCCGGCCTCTGGTGTTTGAACATCACCTGCTGACATTATAAAGACCGAGACACAAAGGATACAATACACCTCTTTATACCTTGCAACCATTAATTTTTCCTCAAATGACAATACATTCTCGACATACCCGGATGGATAGAGTACCGGGAGAAGTGGGCCTCATATAGAAAAGTCAAAATCAGATCACTTACGCTTGAAACAATAAGGCGACCATGAATCCATAATACATCATGTCACGACCTGACTTCTCAGAGTCATGATGGCACCTACTATCCACCCAGTAGGAGAACCAAACCCTGTAGTCCATA
>JBDJHY010236214.1:0-10923 GCA_039654485.1 Withania somnifera
AATAGATAAAACTAAAACCCAACAATCTTGAATAAATATGGAAATATCTCTATATTCAATATTCAAGCAAGAAAGAACAACTACACACTACAAATATCCAATACAAAGCAAACAGAGAAGAAATGGGTAAAAATACATCAATGGTGTCATTCAAATCTTTACCCTGAAAGTGTATTAGTGGTGTTGTGCCCTTTGTTCAAGTGTGAACAAGCCTAAGACCAAATTCCCCTTTTTCTTCTTCTATGTGTCTCTATGTCCGTCTCTCCTCCTGCTGTATTTAAAGAAATGCTTTTTATAAGCCTCAACGTTTTGCTATGGTGGTCAGCTTAAGTGACTACTGTTCAGGACGGTGGTCCACCGTTTGTCATTGGCTGGCCGCCGTTCCTAGCAGTTGCCTCGACATTATTACCAGGAGGGACGACAGTCCGTCGTCTTCGACAATAATCTCATATCAGCTATTTGGCCTTTATTTCTTGTAATTTAGCATTTCAGCATTTCAGCTTTCGTTCGCTTGGTTAGTCCAAATATATGCATTCACTTGAAATGCTTACCAAACTAACATTAGAAATGGATATAATGGTGCTGAAAACACACAATCTAACTATGCATTCGGATTTAATGAGTGATGTTTTGGCCATTCATCAATCATTTCTCTTCCATTCTCTTTAAAATGTTTAAGTGCCTCTACTACTATTATTGTTACATCTTCCATGTTAGTAGTTGTCCCACTAAGTTTAACATTCATGCGCTTGAGGCAGGTTTCTTTTTACTTGGTTCATCTGCATTACACTTTATATAGTTCCCTTATGTGGTCTACGTATCACACTATAGTAGTGCAACTTTTGACTGTAATTTTTCTTCTTGCTCACCATTGATGGAAAATTATAATGAGTACCAATTATCTATGGGTACAACATCAGTACCATTTGGCATACTATATTATGCACTTGTGCAACCATTTAATTAGAGTAGGTGTGACAACCATGATTTTTGTTATTATTTTTTTTTTGTAGTGTCCACCTGAGGATTGTTGGAATTACCTCAAAAAGTGTTATCATCTTTGAGGCCTAGTCAATCTCCATAATGAAATGATGATTTGCTATAAATTCATATTATTTATGTTAATACCTATAAAACTAGAAATCTTATTCCATAGACTATTGGCTATAAGAGTTGTTACAAATAAATGAGATATGGTTCTTTTGCATATGTATCATAACACTAATATGTAGACAGTATGTTTATTTCCATTCTCCTTATGTTATCGTCTGTAGCAATCCTATTCATCTAAAGACTCCATATGAAGAATTTTATTTTGAAAGGAACTCCCTTAGCCCATAAAAATTCATAACCTCTTGTTTATGGATAACCATATTCATGAAGATTTAATTGTGTAAGTGTCCTTAAATTTCCCATCCATCAAGGTTTATCATTAATCTGGTCCTCTGATGGGGGTCAATGTGCTACATGATTTACTTTTCCATTTCCGATGAGATCTTACTTTGAATCTTCGGCCTATTCTATCTTTTTTCTACAGCCAGCTCTCTTTTAACTCTTCAAATATTGCATAGTTTTCACAACTCTCTTTAGTAGACTACTTCTCACCCGATCAGTCATCAATTGCACTTCTCACCCTATCTCCACATTTGATCAAGAATAGAATCACAAAGATCAATAACAGTTCTTTCTTTTGGTAAAGGTTAACGATCCTCTTCAAACATTGGTGCATAACTAGAGGCTACTCAGTGTATCTTCCTTTCCCTATAATATAACCCCCCCATCTCATTTAGACTAATTATCAAACCAAATATTGGAAGCCTCTAACTATATCTTCTACCAAATGTCATGCTTTATCTCCTTTGTGATAGTAATCTTCTTTCTCCACACATTTGATGCCCCTCTAGGTTGTGCTAAGATATGGTGAATTTTTTGATGTACTATTTCTACATGTATGAACTCCAAATAAAAAAAGTGCTTAGTATAATTCCATCATAGCTTTGCAAACAAATATTTAGAAATATTATGCAAAGACCTAAAGCCAAGTCCTCCTTCATTCCTTGGTAAATACATCCTATCCCAGGCAACAATAACAACAACATTTCTAGTGAAATACCACAAGTGAGGTTTAGAGAAGGTAGAGCGCACACATACCTTACCACTACCTCAAATAAGTAGAGAGGTTGTTTATGAAAGAACCTCAACTCAAGTACAACAAATCTGGGTATAGAAAAAAGGTAGTGATGAAAATGATATAACTAACAAGGAAACAAATAAACATCTACAAGAAGGAAACAAGAGCAACATACTATGATAGATAACACAAGCAGAGACCACAATACTACGACTAGTATAATGTCAAACGTCAAACATCAAAAAGCGTATACCTATAAAAGAAAGGTAACATCCTAACCTCCTACCCGACTATTCTTATACCTTAATAGGCTTCCTTTCCCCCCTCCTATCCTAGGCAATCCAATGCTTATTGTGCTCCAGTAGTATTACCCAGAAATATTTTGCAAAAATCTTATGTAAATAAATCAACATGGGGTTCGTAGATTAGAGGTGGTATTTGGTAATTTATTGTAAAACATAGGAAATTAGCACATACTTCCCACCAATTGACAACAACATATTAAGACATTGATTGATCCTTTTCATGACCTTCTTTACCAAATTATCAAAATGGGACTTGTTCTTTTTCTAATAAAACCAGGGTATCTTAAATATACAAAAGGGAAGTTACCTTGTCTCACTCATGTTACTATACTTACAATTCATGTCACCCTAATGAGAGTATTTTCATGGAGATAAAATATTCTCTTTCTTAGATTGCTCATTTGTCCAGATACCTATTTATTTTCTCTCAACACTTTCATAATTGTATTCATAAATTTTGGTTCCCCAGAGAAAAATTGGATTGTATAACCATAATAGGACAATTAATTCTATTTTTTGGATCCATTTAAGAAGTCCATATCCCTTAAACTCTCAGTCTCTATACATATGAGTTAGTTCCCTTGATAAAACTTCAACATCAATAATGAACAAAGTAGGAGAATGTTGTTTAAGACCTTTAAATGATTAGAAAAAGCCAAAATATTTTCCATTCATCAAGATTGAATATGAGTTATTAGAAACCAACCCCCACACCATATCAATGATGACTTCAGAGAAACAAAGTCTTCTAAGAAATTTAGTTAAGAATATCCATGACACCCATTCATAAGCCTTTTTCCATATAAAGCTTCAACACTACATTGTGTAGCCGATTTATTCTAGGAAAGCAATACATTTTTACATATACTCCTCTTTTTCTTGAATCATATATAGTTATTGGAGATGATATTTGATAGCACTTCTACTAATCTTTTATGTAGGATCCTAGAAACTACTTTGTTAGAAAACGTGCTAAGACTGGTTGGTTTGAGTTCATTGAATATTGAAGCCACTTCATTGTTTAGAATCAAGAATATTTTTTTATAAGTGATATATCTAGGCAGTTTATGTCCACAGAAAAAAGGCACTAACTATTGTCGTTAAATCCTCCGTAACAATACCATAAAACGTTTAGAAGAATTTGCTTGTATAACCACCTAGGCCACTTGAAATAGCCATATTAAGGGAAAATGTCCATTTACCTCTTCAATAATGGGTAATCTAATCATCTCCTCATTTTTTTATGGAATAAATTTTGGGTTGTGTTGAAGTATTAAGATGTCGCTGGAGAAGTTAGTTTCCTGAAACTACTCTTTAAAAACATTCACTGCCTCCCAAGGTTTTGAGTGGTTGTAATGGTGTATCCTTAGAATGTTTGAATTACAGAGATATTTATCTTGATTCTTCTTTATTTCACCTAGGAGTGGAAAATGTTTATATTTCGATCGCCATCTTAAAAGCACCTCATCCTAGCCTTCTAGTTCTAGTAGTACTCCTCTAAGTGTAAAATCTCTTCATGTATGCTTCTTCCTTGTTAAGAGATTCTCTATTAGCTCATGTAAGATTCATCTCTAATATATCCTCCATGACTTTAATCACATTCCCAACTGTTGAAATTTGGTAAATGATATTCCCCGAAATATCTCTACTTACTTTATAGGGCACTCTTAATATTCTTACGCTTCATTAGAGCCTTGTAAATAGTAAACCCTAAATATGTTCACTCCAACTTTCCTCCACTAGTCTTAGGAAATTTGAGTGTTTGGTTCATAAGATCAAGAACTTTAGGGACCTAAGAACACACTCCTATGTTGGATCGCATACCACATGCAGTAGGGCACAATTTGAACCTTACCTTCTCAAATGATGAACTTTTTTGTCTAATAAAATATCCATGAACACATTATGTCCAAGTACTCTGTCCAATCCCTTGAATATATTCCTATTCAATTCTTCCATTCTGTTAGTTATATCTTTTGCCCATGTTCATAACTCAGTGAGTGCACAATTATTCACAAATTGAGAAAAACAAAAACTTTCATGTGGAGAGACTTAATTTTCATCTAGTTGTTAAGAATTATCCAGTATGACATTGAAATCTCCCCCTAGAAACTATGGACTATGTGTCTGACGATAAATATCTTCTAGATCTTCCTAGATCTTTAATCTCTCTGAAGCACTAATCTAGAAAGGTGGTTGTGATTCTTAAAGTACTATTGTTTAATTGAGTCTAAAATTGATAGTTAGCTATTGCACTGTCTCTGATTCAAGTTGGAAATTCCACTCCTCGTTTAAGAAAAGCCATATTCTTTTATAAATAATTAGCCACATCATGTTGGATGACAAGTCTTCTTCTATAACTGTCAATCTATATTAGGCTTTGAAATGGCTCAAAAAGAGATATTTATATGTAGTAGTGTCTCCTATTCACCTATATTAGTCTCTCAAAATCATTTTGGGAGTTAATGAACTTGATATTCTAGAAAATTGCTTTAGTAATAATTGATCAATGTTATTGGCCAAACCCTTCTTACTCCTTGTATTCATATAAAAGGGAGAAATACTGACTTATTTTTCCATTTGTTTGTTCCTTTTAGTTGATTGATCATTCTTTGTAATAGGTCTCTGATTCTAGCTATATGATCAATATTGGCTTCCATGTCTCTATCCCCCTCCTATTCCTGCCTCTACCTTGAATCTTGCTGTGAAATTTATAGCAAAAATATCTTAACCGGACTATGCATATTCATAATCTACAGAGGTATGTGTTCCGTTATGTCTCCATCTTCTTTTCTATTTTCAATATTATTAACTATTAAGTCCAATAGGACACCTTCTTTTTGTGGTTTTGCTTTTTCTCCTTGTTCTTTGCCCATTATGTTATCTATGATTTTTGGCCCTTTTTCTAACAACTGATCTATTGTATTACCGTTTTCTTCTATATTTTTGTTCTTTCTTTGACTCTCCTCTTCTATTATCTTTTCTTCCCTAGCCTTGTTTCTTATGACTTGTCTTATTGTGTATGTTTTCCTTTATTCTCTCCTTCTTATGAGGTTTCTCCATGTTTGAATTGTTGTTGTTTAAATTTTTCTCATCTTGCAAAACTATGTCTTGAGTCTCCTCTTGTGAACCAAACTTATTTCTGTTTCCACTCCTTTCTCCCTTTGTGATAGTCTGTATTGTCTCCTCCTTCAATATAATCTTTTCTTTTGCTCCTTGAAACCCTATTATGCTATAATTTTCCCCATATCTGTTGATTCCTTACTAGTTTGTTCCTCGTTAGTCTGATTTTTTTGTCTTATTACCCTTCTTTTAATTCTATTGTTTTTGGAGCTTATTTTGTCCCTCCTCAGTTTCCTCCTTTGTATAGTTCTGGGCAGGTGACAAATACTTTGTTTTATTATATCCCCGCAGCTTACGTGTTTTGCATATTTATGAATGTAGTCATATTTAATATTAATCCATTTCTCCATGACCACTCCTGTGTTCTTCCTTATTCCCATATTTATTCTTTTGTGAAATTCTCCTAACCTGTCAACTTCTAATTTTACCCTAGCACAACTAGGTCTGATTTTTTTGAGTGGGTATGTCAACTATTATGGGTTTCCACAATACTATAGCTAATGAAAAAAATTTCCCTCTTAAAAAAGTTTGATGTCAAGGCTGGAAAAAAGATCCACGCTATCGCAATTGTTATCTTTTCTTCCATATCAAACCGTGGATCCCTCTTTAATGTTCCCATTGAAAATGACCAATTTTTCTAAGTAACATAGAATTGAGTGTTATTAGTATATTAACATAATATTATAATATAGAAGCACGTATAAGTACGTGTCTTTTGGTTAGATGTTGAATATTAACTTCTTATTTCAACTCGCATTGTTTTGGAATCAGCTTTCTGATTTTAGGATACCAGGATATGCATAGGAGAATTTCCTATTACTGTGTATTGTAAATATTCATTGATGATCATCTAGGATACCTGCACTTACTCTCAATTAATTATGGGTTCCCTATGTAATATTGGATCTGCTTATGTTTTATTGTTTGTTGTTGAGATAATTCTTGATCTAGTACAAAATCATGTGTTATGGTTTTGTAATGGGTTGCTGTGGGATTGAGAGCTAATTGTTGAAAAAGCTCCGGTGAAAGTCATAAATTGGATGGAAAATCTTATCACACCTTTTACCAAGCACAACCGTTGAGGCAATTCAACTAGTGTAGCATATCAATTCAAAGGGCTTTGAATATTTGGTGCAACAATATAAGTTTGGTGGTAACTGTTTCTTTCAAAAGATTAAAAGCCTTTATAGATTATTGCTCAAACACAAACTTGGCCTCCTTCTCTAATAACTTGTGCAACACGTTTTCTATTTTGAGAAATCATTAATGAAGCATCTATCATAACCTACATGCCCAATGAAGCTTCAAATCCTTTTAATCAACTTTGGTTATGGAAATCTTGCTATCACTTGTATCTTAACATGATCCACTTCAACCTCTTTTTGTAGATCTTATGCCCCAAAACTATCTCCTCTCTGACTATGAAGTGACATTTCTTCTAATTTAGTAGAATATTAGTTTCCTTACATTTCTTCAATACATTCTCTAAATATGACAAGCATTGATCAAGTGGAATCACCTATCAATAAACAATCATCCAGGAAAATTTCAATGGACTTTAGATATCGTACATATCTGGAAAGTGGATGGGTAATTACACATATCAAATGACATCTTTAAAGGAAAATGTCTCATATGGGCATGTAAAGGTTCGTTTCTTGATCTTTTCGAACAATGCAAATTTGATGGTACCTTGAATAGCCATCAAGAAAATAATGTGATCCATAAAGAAGATGGAAATGATCTTTCTTTATATGCAAGTTGAGTGTTCGATAGTCCATACATACTCTATAATCAATTACTGATCTTAGAGCCACCAATTCATCTTTGTTTTTCACGATGACTCTTATACCTCCCTTATTTTATATGCATTGTACCACACTTACCCATGTGTTGTCTGAAATTGGGTACACCAACCCTGTATCTAACCACTTTTTCTTCACCACCTCTTGCATAGGTGGGTTAAGACGTCGTCGATGCCCAATGATCAGAAAACATTCTTCTTCTTGCTAGATTGTATGTGTATAATCCTGGGGGGAAGCATATAATATCAGAAAATGACAACTAATGGACCTTACATGATTTCTCAAAATAGTCAAAAGGTTCTACCTGCTAATTTGTTATATTTATAGAGATAATCCTATGCAAAATGTTGTTAGCATGAAAAAAACATGTCTCAGATGAGATGGGAGTTGCTTTAAATCCAAAGTCGAGGGCTCAATAATGGATGTCTTTGAAGGCGGTGATTAAAAATCTTTAAATTGAGGTCCAGCTTCTTAGGATTGTAAGTATATGATCCCAATTATATCAAAGTGATAACACTCAATTACACTTTGAAACCAATTTAAAAGTGTATACGTTTGTTTTCAAGTAAAATAACCCAATTTATGAGGTCGAGGTCGAACCTATGACGAACAATGTAAAGACAATTGAGTAAGAATGACAACTAATGCACAATTAATTCAAATCAGATGAGCCTAAAAAGGAAATGGAGGTTTAAATATGGAAAAAGGGTGTCATAAATAAAAGATATAAATATAAATAACGATTTGACCTATGGATTCATAAATCGAAGAAAATAAGAATCAAAACTGAGGAAATTAACTTTATTACAAGAGTTCAGAGATTCACTTTGGATTATATGATGGCAGTAGATTCTTTGAAATCATTAGAGGACCTTCCTTAAACTATTCTCTCAAATCAAATTAAGAATCTTACAACATAAAACAACTTAGCTAATTAGGATTTTTACTATCTCTAGTTCAATTCTATTAGATGAGGAAAGCACAAAAAATGGTAAATTAATGTTCTCAATCCTATTTGAATGTATATCAAAAACCAAGTAGAATAAATCGGCAAGTCTTAGGGTTAGCTACTTTATTTAGAAAGCAATGAAGCACACAAATAATTTAAAGCCACAAAAAAATCAACAAATATTCAACAATATAAAAGCAAGAGATAAAATCAAAACCAACATCCAGCATTAAATATTGAAGTATCTCCATCAACAATATCTTAACAAGAATTAAAATACTACAAATTATAAATATACAATATAAACCATGGAAGAAGAAATAGGTACACTTCTGTCAATGGTTTCATCCAAATCTTTAACCAAAGGTGTAGATGTTCTTGTCCTCTTTGAGAGTGAAATAATCCAAGAAAATTTCTTGACTGCCAAGAATTTGAGAAATGAGATTTGATGGAGCTTTTATGATTTGGGAATTATAGTATATGAAATGATTAAATTAGGCAGACCTGGAGCATGTTGGTGAATTCGACGGGGTCATCCAGCTTTTCTACGGGTTCTCCCACTGACCCAGTGACACACCAACCACACCCTTTCTCTTTTTCCGATCATAAAGCTCTCTGATCCATTAATTCCTGAGAACTACATTATATGAACTGGATTAAACGGGTCAGTCATCCTAAAATTTGGATTCATTTCTTGTCACAAATATTCACTCTTTATGTTCGATACCTTTTCTCGTCCTTGTAAATATCATTTTTTACCTATCTTATGGATCAATTATGTAGAATAATAATTGCGGGTGCAGGATCGCAGGGGCAACAAATCTGTCGTTGGGGCAGAACTCATGTGGGCAGCTCATGGTCGTTGTTGTGGAGCTTTGTTTGCAGGCATAGAGTTGCTGGTGAAACTCTTAGATGGCAGGTGCGGACTTCTGCTGAATGTAGACCAGTTACCTTTTTAGCAAGAGAAAGTCTGTTGTGGCACACCGTGGATCGCATATGTGATGCCCCTACAATTTTAATCTCTTATTTAGCTCTTTTTTACTAATTTTTTCTCCTTTTGATCCAATGCTCTTTCAATGACATAATTCCTAAAATATCTTCAAATCAACTCGTAAATAACCTCATGTCATAATTAATTTCCATAAATTCATAGCAAATGAAACTAGAATAAGTGGTAAATTCACCACTAATAAAAAAGAAGCCACAATCTCATCATAATCTTCTATATCCTCCCAATCATAGCTCAATAACACAATTTCCAATGTTTCATCCAAAATTCTATTCGGTCCTCAATTTGAAATATTTCATCCATGCTATCAATTATGAATATTATGTTCATGTCATCCAGTTTCTTCATTTATTTGGATATGTTGAACGATACAACCTCTTTATTCAATCTAAACATCAGTTCTCCACTCTCTACATAACCAAAGCTCTCCCGGTAGCAAGGATTGGTCTACACACTATAACGAGGACCTCAAAGTGAAACACATAATATAATATTACAATTTCCACCGGAAAGATGAACTTATCCATCTTAACCAATACATCATAACACAAACCAACTAGATATTTGATAGATTGGTTGACCATTAATAATCTCATATTTTTAGGCCTTGAAATTTCCAATCCCAGATTCTTGAAGATAGAAAAGAGAATTAGGTTAATTCTTGTACCCCAAATGACATAATTATTGATCAAAATTATACGGCGTACGAGGGATAGTAAATTACTTTGGGTCGTCCTTCTTCACACTAAGTTACTTGAAAGAACCGCACCATAATGGTGTGACACTTCCATAGTTTCAATACTTCTTTTTTTGGTGACCAAGACCTTTATGAACTTGCGATAGCACACCATTTAAGTCAAGTCTTCTACCAATGGGATGTTGATGGATAGATTCTTGAACATTGACAAGAACCTATGAAATTTGGAGTCTTCTTTCTTCTTCTTAAGAATTTGGGGAAATGGTGGATGGAAATTAAGAATGGGAAATAGAGTCTTGGGATCATGTACCCTTATGTATTCATCATCAGAGTCTCCACTTGTGGATATGACTCTTATGGTTTATCCTACTGAGTATCAGCATCTTTCCCTTTCACTTTTTTCTATTTTTAACATCATCTTTTGAAAGTTCATTCATTCATCCTTCCTGTTTCTCAACTCACATTTTTCTTCACTTTGGTTGCATCAGTTTCATTTTTAGCATTTGGATAATCTATTGTATCCTTTCATGACCTGATTTCTCGGATCATGATGGCATCTTCTATACCATCAGTAGGAGAACCAATCCCGTAGTCGGAAGTCGAAGCAAAGGACTACTATATCAAATGCGGAAAGCACAAGTGTAATAATCAATAGATGAATAAATGCAGAAGTAAAAGGAATAAAAAACAAATGTCCAAAACCCGATATCAGTGTAATACGAACCACTAAGTACAGAACAAAGGATCAAAATAGCTAATACAACTGTATCTCCAAAAATATATGGAGATCAAATAGAAATACTAATGTCAAAGAGAAGCAGGAATATCCGGATGCCAAGCTCACCCTGAATCTATGAAAATCAAGGTAGTATGCACGAACAACAATCCGTAATCATGGGGTCAC
>JBDJHY010236224.1:0-10923 GCA_039654485.1 Withania somnifera
GTGAAAGCGTATCGAGGGTGAAGGGTTATATTCCGAGGTCCGAGACTCACCGCTTAGGGTCTACAGACCTTGGGAACTAGTTTAGTTGTTGGGGGACGAGTGTGGTGAGATGAGTTCTTATCTTGTTGCCTTGGACAATCCTATACTTCAGTTACTTTCTGTTTTTATTGTTATCAGTATTGTTATTTGGGCTGAGTAGTGGCATTGATAGGGTGAGTCCCATAGATTGGCACTGTTTGGGCGAGGCCCTGAGTATTGGCACTGATGGGATAATGCCCTAAAGTTGGCACTGTTTAGGCGAGGCCCTAAGTATTGACACTGATTGAGAGGATAGTGTTGGCACTATATTATACTTCTCTATTTTACTTTCCTGTACACCTATGTATTTTCTTTGTATTGTGTATGCTCACCGGGCTTAAGGGAAAGCCACAGTGGGTTTTATTATAATGTTTGTACTTACCAGTGGTGGGACGCCGGGTACATTTTGATCCTTTATTCATAGAACATACATATATATATATATATATATCCTTTTGGTAAATTAGGTCTTGGCTTAGCTGGAGCACAACTATGTTTCCTTACTTCGATTTTGGATCTTCGGGTACTGGTCACTCCAAATTGGTATCACCATGTTTTAGTTCCTATAGATCTATACTTACACTTCCTTATCTTACCTTTCTGCATATCTATTAGTTTTACTACTTTTCTACTATTGTTGACTTATTTTACTTCCACACTTTTATTACTTGCATTTTATTTTAGTCCAGTAGACTGATGATGCCTAATGGTACCTTATTTGGTACTCATGTTGCAATTTTGTACCATTTTTGTGGTGTAGATATGACAGAGGCTATCGGAGATGTCGTGATCGTGCAGAGTAGATACAGCTTGTTGCGGAGGTACAGTGAGCATTATCGTCCGAGCCGATTGTGGTTTCCTTAATGTCAGCCTGCTCTATTCTATCTATCACAGGCCCTATGTTGTATTACTTTTGTAGGAGATTCTTTGTATTTTCTGTATTTTGGATACTCTATATTGTATCTCCATATGCCATTGACACCAAGTTTTGGGATTTGGGTTGTGTGTGTATTTCTTCTACTTTCATTCCTTTACGTTTTGCTTATGCTTTTTTTCTTTGATGGATGTTTCGAGTGTTTCTAGCCCATTGCATGTAGCTACATGATGTAGGGTTGGGCTTATCTATAGGGTTATAGATTCCATCATGACCTAAATTTTAGATCGTGATAGAGTGGTATCATAGCTAGGTTCACCGATCTCTCTGAATGTGAGAAAATATCTAGTAGAGTTCTACAGATTAGTGCATAGACATCCGCATCCAACCTTTGGGAAGCTACGGGGTACCTTATGAAACACTTTTCTTTTTGAAATTGTATTGTACGTTATTATTCGTACTTCTTTTTTAACCTACCTTGGCTTCATTCATTCACAGATGGTCTATACCAGAGGATCTTCAGCTGATTGGGACCCTCCCCCAGTCAGTTAGAAGGGGTAAGAGAGGATGCTCCATTGGTCCCTATTACCCCAGCTATGTCATAGCCGCAGGAACCTCCCGTTCCACCGTCACATCATGTTCAGCCACCATCTGCCGTATTTAGAGACCTATTATGGCAGATGCTCCAAATATTAGATAGTACATCGGTAGATAGGCCGTAGTTGTATGCTAAGGGAGCGTCACAGGGTGCACCACCTCCCCTAGCTTCTGCATCTCCATCACCACCACTAGCAGTACCACTGGCTGTATTATTTCAGAATACTGCCACTGCTCCTACACCATCACTCACTCCTTCCTTACCCGCATTTGAGATGCCGAAGATGTTGGACCATTTACTATGATTGCCTCCGCCAGGTTCTATAGAGTATAGGGGAAGGATCCTAACGAGTTTGTTATTGTCTGTGAGGAGCGCCTACAGAATTTAGAGCTTCTGGATTCGTACGGGGTAGATTTCACCTCCTATCTACTTAAGGGTGCTGCCAGTTAGTGGTTGTAAGGGTTTTGAGATCGTAGACTACCAGGGTCAGCTCCACCCAATTAGGGATAGTTCAAAGAGGTATTTCTAGTTCATTATATGCCCAGGAGCATTCGTGAGGAATTATCGGCGCATTTTAAGGGGTTGAGATAGGGTTTATAATAGTGCATGAGTATGAGGCACGATTCATTGATTTATCTAGGCACGTTGGGGACTTGATATCTATCAAGTAGGAGCGATTCACCACTTTTCTCACAGATTAAGGAATGACTTGCAGGGAAATGTTGAGTTACTTCTAGTGTTATATAAGTCATTCCTAGATATTTTTAACCATGCTCGCGGTATGGAGTTTTTGATAGCCAGGCCCAATGAGGTAGCAAGAAGAGTCAGCACCATTAGTGTGGGTTTTTAGGATCCAGGTACGTTGAGTGTGTATTGACATTATGGATTCAGTATATTTACTGCATTGACATTATTTTATTCGGGTTGCATACTATCCTACATATCTTTTTATTTTGTTTTGTGATTACATGTTGTTAGTGAATGGTTGCATGTACCCTTAAGTGTATATATCCCGGTGTGTGCAGCTCTAGTGGTCGATCTGGTATAAACAAGTTGTGTCTTATAACTCCTCAGGGTCACAACAAGTGGGCTGACTTGATTGAGCAGGCTATGTTTGATTTTGATGTGATTCTAGCCATGGACTGGTTGTCCTCCTATCGTGTAGTCCTAGATTTTTTTGCCAAGACAGTGACCTTATTTGTGCTCGATGTGCCCTCTGTAGTATGGCACAGTCCTACTAGTCGTTCATCTATTCGGGTCATTTCTTATTATCAATCCTGTAGACTTGTTTCTCAAAGTTTTTATGCTTATTTGGCCCTCATTAGAGATGTCAGTTCTGAGTCCCTTTCCCCTAATACTGTATTGGTTGTTAGCAAATTTGTCGATGTTTCCCTACTGATATGCCTTACCTTCCACTAGAGAAGGATATAGACTTCTCTTTCATTGTTGAGCTAGAAACCAAGCCCATTTCTATTCCTCCATATCGTATGACCCCAACTGAGCTTCATGATTTGAGTGTTTAGCTACAGGATTTGCTTGATAGGGGTTTTATCCATCCTAGTGTATCCTCGTTGGGTGCCCCCGTATTGTTTGTGAAGTAGAAGGATTGGTCCCTGCGGATGTGTATTGATTATAGAAAGATGAACAAGGTGACTATTAAGAATAAGTATCCTCTGCACCATATTGATGATTTGTTTGATCAGCTTCACGGAGCCACATTGTTCTCTAAGATGGATTTGAGCTCTGGCTACCATTAGTTGAGGATTCGTTTTGAGGATGTACTGAAGACAACTTTTTGAATGATGTATGGGCACTATGAGTTTCTGGTGATGTCATTTGGGCTGACTAATAGCCCTGCAGTTTTCATGGATTTGATAACTCGGGGTGTTCCATCCATAGTTGGACGTGATTGTTTTTGTCGATTACATACTAGTTTACTGGCGAAGTCGAGTCGAGCATGATGGGAACCTGAGAGTTGTGTTGCATATTGTGAGGACTGAGCGACTCTAAGATAAGTTCTCAAAGTGTGAGTTTTTTCAAGATTCCATCTCCTTTCTGGGCCATGTGGTATCAGGTGCCAGTGTCAGTATCGATCCGGCTAAGGTTGCAATAGTTTGTGATTGACCTCGACCTATGTACGTCATTGAGATTCATAGCTTCCTGGGGTTGTCAGGGTATTATCATTATTTTGTTTAGCATTTCTTTTCCATTGCAGCCCCCTTAACTAGACTGACACGGAAGGATGTTCGCTTCCAGTGGTTAGTTAAGTGTGAGGCCAGCTTTCTGAGGCTAAAGGAGTTGCTGACTACTTCTCCGGTTCTTTTCCTATCGGTTAAGGGAAAGTCATTTATAGTGTATTGTGATGCTTTAGGTGTTGGTCTGGGATGTGTTCTGATGCAGCAGGACCATGTTATAGCATACACATCGAGGCAACTAAAGGATCACAACCGTAACTACCCCACCCATGATTTGGAGTTGGAAGTAGTGGTTTTCGAGCTTAAGATCTATAGGCACTACATATATAGAGTACACTGCAAGGTGTTCATTGAACTGTAGCTTTCATGACATTCTGAGTCAGAAGGAGCTTAACTTGAGGCAGTGGAGATGGGTTGATCTCCTAAAGGACTATAATTTTATTATTCTCTACCATCTGGGCAAGGAAAACATGGTTGTCGATACCTTGAGCCAGAAAGTAAAGAGTTTGGGTAGCCTAGCTGCAGTTTTTATTTTTGAGAGACCGCTGGCTCGGGATTTTCTGTACTTGTCCAGTATGATGGTTAGGTTTGATCTTTCAGCGCCGGAGCGAAATATTTCCCATATTGAGTCTGGATCGTTCTTGTTTGACCAGATTTAGCAATGCCATTATAAGGACCCATGTTTAGTTCAGTTGAGATAGGGGGTCCTATCGGGTGATTTTTATTGGGCTAGGGTGGACTCTGATGGTGTATTATGGGTTCATGGATGCTTTGCTATTCCGAGGGTTGGTGATCTAATCCAAACCTTATAGTGTGAGGCCTACTGCTCCAGATACTCTATTCACCTGGGTATTGAGAGAATGTACTGCGATCTGAGAAAACATTATTGGTGGTGAGGTATGATGAGGTCTATTATGTCCTTTATGTCTAGGTGTTTAAACTGTCAGCTGGTGAAGTTCAAAATCGAAGGCCGGGTAGGGAGATACAAACTCTATATAACTAAGTGGAAGTGGGATCAGATTACTATGGATTTCATCACAGGCCTCCTTATACTTCTAGTAGATTAGATTGTATTTGGTCATTGTGGATCAATTGACCAAGTCAGCTCATTACCTACCGACTCGTTTGACCTAGGGTGAAAAGAGATTGGTCGAGCTATATATCCATGAGATAGTTAGACTTTATGGGGTACTAGTATCTATCATATCTGACTGGGGCACACAGTTCACCTCGCAGTTCTGGAGGTTGATTCAGAGGGAGTTAGGAACATATGTTGATTTGAGTACATCATTTAACCCACAGACGGATGGGTAGTCCTAGAGGACCATTCAGGTGTTTCATGATATGTTACGTGCCTGTTTTATTGACTTTGGAGGTAGTTGGGACAGACACTTGTCCTTGGCAGAGTTTTCATATAATAATAGCTACCACTCCAGTTTTTAGATGGCGTCATTTGAGGCTTTATATGGAAGACAATGCAAATCTCCCTTTGGTTGGTTTAGTGGTGGAGAGGATCGACTCCAGAGTTTCGATTGGCTTTGTGATACTACAGATGGGGTCAGACTTATTTAGGATAGGCTGCAGACAACGTAGAGTAGGTAGAATTTCTACGTGGATTGTAGGCTTCGGCCCCTAGAGTTAAGTGTTGGCGACTTGGTCTTCCTTCTAGTTTTTCCCATGAAGGTCATTATGAGGTTTCGAAGGGGGGAAAGATTAGCCCTCGATTCATTGGGTCTTGTGAGATCCTACAGAGAGTATGAGAGGTTGCTTACAAACTTTCTTTGCCGCCTGAGTTAGATGCAGTTCGTCAAGTTTTCCATGTACAGATGCTCCGTTGCTATGTACCAGATCTATCCTATGTCCTTGGTCGAGAGGCTCTGTAGATTGATGACACCTTGACTTGTATTGAGGAGACTGGGGCTATTATAAACAGAAAGGTGAGGCAGCTCAGGTCCAGGGAGATTCTGGTATTGAAGGTTCATTGGGCATATCGACCAGTCGAGGAGGCTACTTGGGAGACATAGCGTTATATGCGGTCCCAGTATACACATCTATTCGAGGCTTCAGGTACTACTCCTTCCTTGACTTTCAAGGAGAAGGTCTGTTTTAGTAATGGATGTTGTAATGACCCGTTTGGTTATTTACTTTCTTTTTATCTTTTTCTATGGTTAGAGATATATGGTTGTCCCCCCAAGTCATTTATGAGTTCCTGAGGCCAGTAGCTAGGTTCCCTAGCGGCTCATTTTCCCCGTTATCTTAATTTTCCTATTTTGAAGTTTCAGCTTTAAAATAGTGGAAATCGAGAGTGAAATGTTAGTAAATGCATTCAACATTAAATTCTCACAGTTCCATTAGCTTCAGAATGCTGACTTTGGTCTAGGTGGACCTTAATTTCATATCTCGGGCTTTTCATTTTTAGTTTAGGTTATTTTGTAGAAATTCAACCCAGCCAAAGCTCATTTCAAAGCCTGGGTGGTCTTTTTGTGATCGGAGCATCAGATTGGAATTCTAATGATTTTGACATCTCTGGAATGTTGACTTTGGTCTAGTTGAGTCATTGGTTCGCTTCCTGGGATGTTTTGGCTTGTTTTGAATTGGTTTATGAAAAGTTAAAAAAAATTTCCTTGACCCTCAGTTTATTCTTTTTAGGGGTAATTTTGGATCCAATTTCGAATATCAATATGGGTATCAAAAAATTTATTTTCTTATGGTTAGCTTATATTTGAATAGATTTTACAAAATCAGAATCTTGGCACAAGGGAAAGGCACCAATTTGAGTAGATTTCTTCATTTAAGGCAAGTAGAGGCTTGACTTTATTACAAAGCATTGTAGGTTAATTGTTATGTTCAATTCTTGCAATTGGGAGTGATGGGGATTTTGTGGGAGTACCCCCTAGGTCTAGTGATGAGTATTTACCTAGGAGTTAGAGTCAATCATGCAAGGTTGAAACTAAGGAACAAAAACGGTTATAAATTATTGATTATGTGACTACTATATTGAGTTGAGATTAAGGTGGATTTGTGAATACCATGTCATGTTATATATCTTGTATTAATTCCTCACTTGATATTATGCCCATGATCGGCCTTGGTTGAATTATAGTGATAATTTATTATTCGATTATTATCTATCCGATGTCTCATTGATTTACTTCTCAAGATTGTTCCTTATTGCATTGTATGACCATGAGTGGACATAGTTTTTGGATTTGTATGATATGAAAATAATCATGACTTGGATATGAGATGTTATGTATGGCACCTTATTTTGCTAACAAAGGACTGAGGTGACAGATTTCCCCATCTTGCCAGTTAATTTTGAGGTGATGGAATCACCTAGTCTTGCCAATTTAGTCTGAGGTGACTATTAGTACATGGCTTAGCTACCCTCTGTGGGTCCTGACCATACCGGATTAGCATGAGTATACGGTGTTGATTAGTTATTTGTAGGTGTAGATGTTGTACAATGTTGAAACGGTAAGAGCCTCTTGGTTTTGATAAATGAATGAGAAATGTTTTCATTAAACAATGATGATACAAGGCAGGTAAAAGGTTACGATGATCTTATATGTGTTACTATGGCCTATCCTTTCAGAACCTACCTTATAAGCCTATTCCTTAGTAACGTCGTAGGTACCTTTCTTATGACGGTTATACTTATGCATTGGGAACTCATATGGGTGTAATGGACTCTTTTTTGAGTTAGCGGATAATGAATTGGACATGCTCAAGTCATAGCTTAACTAGAAGAGGAGGACATGTATTCGATAGACTGGTGATGGTTATTCTATGATGATGGATAGGTTTATTGGATGATTCTTCCACATGGGCTTACCCATTTAAAATACCTTCCCACAAGTCTATATCTCTATAGCATAGGATACACCCTTCTTATCGCAGATGAATTTGTGTGTTGGGGACTAAGTGGAGTGCTAAAGGATGGTACTAATTGATTTTATTTGATGCTATGGTTTAATGATGAAATGTTTATGGATTGGTTACAAAATGATTATGTATTGATTATGAGGTTATGTTGAACTGGTTATGAGTTACGGTATTGATGTTGGTCTAATTATTTAAAAATATAATCCATAAGTCCATTTTTAATAGGGGTGGATATTACATTCCTATCTCGGGTGGACTTGTATGTTAGGGGCTAGTATGTATGTTGACTTGAGTAGAGGTTCCTTTACCCTAGACTATTTCTTTTAGAATCATGTCTATGATTCCATTATTCAGTTGCATCGTATGTACCTTTGCTACCATGGGGGGACTCATGTATTGGAGACTGGGATGAGGGATGATGAACTCCCTTTGCTAGCCTATTGCATAACTAGTGGGAATTTCCCATGGGTTGTGAGTTGACTCTATTAGGGAGGCCTACACTTAGGATGGTCGAGGGTGAGTTTTAGATACATGCGTCTCATTGATTTTGGATATCTTTTTTATGTATTCCCTATTTGGTGAGATACCTATTGAGCCGTTATTGATACTTCATTGTGATAATAGATCGTAGGACTTGGTGTTGATAATTTCATTATTTGATTATAGATTATTACTGTTGGTTCCACTAAGTAATTAATTTTATTATTATTATCCCTACGTCGTGTATTTCTCATATAAACTATTGGTTATGATACTTTCTGTAGCTTGGTGTTATAGAAGGATTGTGGTTGTGTTTTTAGGGAAGTGGTGCTGGTCATCGCTTTATTTTAGGGCCAGGCAAGGATACTTGTTGAGTACCCGTTAATTTAATTCTATACTCATTCCCTTGCTTTTCTACATGTGTATAGGTTCTGAGCCCAGTTGGTCGATTTGTCCATTACAGATCATATTCTGAGGAAGATCTTTGAGAGTTTCAGAGTTAGCTACTTGTAGTTCGACATTCACCATGAAATATTATTATCCTGCGTCTTTACTTCTGTTTATTTGAAATTTGAAGACATTGAGACCATTATTGTATCATAGTATTATTTATCTATTTAATGACTTTTATATTGTGACTTCAGGTTTTGAGAGGCTTATTAGTTGAATTTTATTTTTATACTTTTTTTCTTATCACTAATTCATTATTTTCGCATTTACCCTTATAGATGTTTAGGCTTCCTTGTCCAAGTGGAATTAGGATAGGTGCTATCACGATCAGATTTTGAATCGTGACATTTGTTCATTTGATATGAACAGTTTAGTGTACAGGCTTTGCGTGTGGATTCATATTAATTATACAATTTAATTTTTTTATTGATACTTATTAACTATAAGAGAACATTTAAGTATTGTTTTAATCTAAAATAGAATTCATTAAGATTGATAAGTATTTGATATAATTTTCAAATTTTCTAAGTAACAAATATCATATGTTCATTTATTAACTTGTTTGTTGACATGAGTAGGTGTAACTAGATGCAGGTATTTATCCAGTTATATGATCTGGTGGTTTAGTTAGTGTTGAATCAAAAATAGTTATTTATTATCAAAAGATCAAATCTTCCAATTTCTGTCATTATTAATTAGAAATAGAATTCTATAAACTAAACATTACATACTTATATTTTCTTGATAAAATAACTTTACTAATTCAGTTTTAGCGTGAAAGCAAACATAAAATGTTGATCCTTGTGAAGCCTAATAAATTCTTACACATAGAAGTATATGGTTATGAAACTATACTCCTGATTATTATTGTTTCATCTCATTTTATGATATCATTAACATTCACCATTAAAGTTTAGATTTTAAGATGTTTTTATGGCTCTCAGAGTTTGAAAATAGATATTGGACTCGTTTTGTAGAGTACTTATTTAAATTCGATAAAAATTTAATCTCTACACCTAGAAAATATTTTTTTGAAAATATGTGATTCTCTTACTCATTTTATAATGTTTGGTAACTAAGAAGAAAATATTATTACAAGAACATTTAGGTATGCAATTTGAGGAAATACTAATGATACCAAATCTGGTCCTGAATACCAACTTGACACAAGACATGATTTCCAACCTAGGTTTGAGATTCAAATCCTAATCCTGACACCCAAATACCATTCTAGGCTCTGACCCCAATTTAAAAATCAATTCTCAACCCCAACCCAAGACTTAGAACCTATGATGTGACCTCGAACCAAGACTTGACTTTTAATCTTTACTTTGAAATCGACTCGTGGTCCAACTATCACTACTAAACTCGCTTCCTCAGTCCTGATTTGGAACCTATCTTTGACTCTCGAAATGATACATGACCCTAACTCGAGACTCAACCCCAATTTAAGACACAATTTTGACACTCAACTTAAGATCTGACTCCTGACCTGCGATTTGAACACTAACCCTGAACCTGACCCTGACTCACGTTATTGGACCTAAATCTGACTTAGTATTCAAAATATAACCCTCAACCCCAATTTAACACCTGATCTTTACTCCCGACTTGGGATTTGTCTCCCAATTCAAGACCCGATCCTATTTTTTATTTCTATTTGAAACTCAGTCATTGACTCTCGATCCAGGACCCAACATTGTCTTCCACCCAAGACCTAAATCGAGATTCGTTGTTAATATCTGAAATGGGGTACGATATTGACCCTAGTTTATAATTCGAGATTCGACCTCGACTCTTTACTGAAAAATCGACCTCAACTCCAATTCAGGACCCTTTATCAATTCCCGACCCTAACTCAAAATCTGACTCTTGACCTAGAACGCAACCCCGAATCTTGACTTGGGACCCGACCATGACTCCCGACTCAGGGTCTAACCCCTGACCTTGATTTTTGATTTGTTACTTGACCCTGACGACCTAGGATCCGACATCTACTCAGTATCCGACTGTAGACCCTAACTTTCAACTTGGGACACGACCTTGAGACTCGACTTGAAATTAGATGAATGTAAGAAAATAACTTAAATCAAAATCAATAAAATTAAAATAAGAAGAAAAATGTTAGTTTGTCAATATTTTATTAACACAAAGAAACCCTCATATAAACCTAAGGAGTAACAAGACATTTAAAATATTTTTTAGTGTGAATTCAGAGACATTCAAAATACTCCAAATAAAGTTGGAAGTGAATTTATTAGTTTTTTTTAAAATATGTGATTCCTACGTATATTTATGTATAAATGTGAAAAACAGTTTTCATATATGGTGCTACATATGATTATGATTTCTATATAATAGTT